>JACEFZ010020339.1:0-290686 GCA_014155875.1 Cepaea nemoralis
GTGTGTGGGCGGGGTGGATTTGTGTATGTGGGGCGGGGTGGATTTGTGTGGGTGGGTGGGGAATTTTGTGTAGGTGCGTGCGAGATGTATGGGTGTATGGGGAGATGTGTTTGTGAGTGGGGATGTTGTTTGTCTAGGTGGTTGTGGGTGAGTGGGTGGAGAGGATAGTTGGTGGATGATTGATGGTGGGTTATGGATGGGTGGGGGTATATGTGTGGGTGGGGAGATGTGGGTGTGGGGATATGTGGTGGGGTGGGAGATGTGTGCAGGTGGGGGTGGTTGTGGGTTTGAGGATGTGTATGTGGGTGTGGGATGTTTGGGTTGATGGGTGGGGAGTGTGTGTGGGTGAGAGATGTGTGGGTGAATGTGTGTGGGAGATGTGTGTGGGTTGGGGGAGGGGTGCGTGATGAGTGTGGGGTGATGGATTTGGAGATGTGTGTGTGTGGGTGGGGGATATGTCTGGCTGGGTGGGGGTGTGTGTGGCTGGATGGAGGATGTATGTGTGGGTAGTGAGGGTGACTGTAGTTGGGGGATGTGTGGATGGGTAGGAGATGTGTGGATAGATGTGTGTGTGGGTGAGGGATGTGTCTTTGGGATGTTGTGTGGGTGTGGTATTGTGTGGGAGGGGAGCTGGGTGTGGATAAATGATGTTTGTGTGGGTAAGTGAAGGTGTGGTTGGGTTTGTGGGTGGGTGAATGATGTGTGTGAGGGTGGAGGATGTTTGCTTAGATGGGTGGTTGGGATGTGTGAGTGTGGGTGGGTAGATAGGAGTATGTATGTGTTGATGATGTGGGTAAGGGACGTGTGGGTGTTAGTGGTTGAGGGATAAGTACGTGTGTCTAGGGATGTGTGAGGGGACTGAATGTATGGGTTTGTGTGTGCGTGGATGGAGGTGTGTGTTTGTGAATGGGGAATGTGTTGGTGGGTGGGGATGTGTGTGAGGGATGTTTGTATGGGTGGGGAGATTGTGCGTGGGTGGGGATGTGTGTGTATATGGGTAAGGGTGTGTGGTTAAGAGATGTGTGGCTGGGGGAAATGGGTGGAGGGAGGATGTGTGGTTGGGTGGAGGATGTGTGGTTGGGTAGAGGATGTGTGGGTGGGTGATTGTATATGAGTAAGGGTGTGTGATTAAGGGATGTTTGGTTGGGGGATAGGTGGGTAGAGGATGTGTGGGTGGGTAGAGGATATGTGGGTGGGTGAGTGTGTGCAGGTTAGGAGATGGTGGGGGATGTTTGTAGGTGTGGGCTCGGGATAAGTGAGTGGGCTGGGGGAGATGGGAGATTATGTGGGTGAGTGCGGAATTTGTGTGTGGGTAGGTGCGGAATATGTGAGTTGACGGGGAGATTTGTGTGTGTGGCTGAGGAATGTGTGTTTGGTTGGGTGGTTGGAGGTGTGTGGGTGGAGGAGGATATTGGGTGAGTGATTGTTGGTGGGAAATGGGACGGGTAAAGGATATGTGAGTGGGTGGGGAGATGTGTGTAGGTGGGGGATGTGTGGGTTATTGAATGTATGTGTGCTTGGGGTGTGGGTGGATGGGATGTGTGGTGGATGAGAGGTGTGTGTGGGTGGGGAGATGTATAGGGATGTGGTGGATGGGTAGATGTATAGGGATGTGGTGGATGGGTGGGGGAATGTATTGTATGTGTGTGTGTGGTTGGGTGGGGGAGTTGGAGTGAATGGGGGATGTGTGGGTGGGTGGTGGATGTGTCTTATAACATAGTCATATGCATTGTTTATGTTTACAAAGTTCATGTGACAATGTTTTTTTCCTATGCACTGTTCATGAAAGAAAGATGAGTGATTGGAAGGGCCGAATGTAAGACGGGCCTGCGTGCCCAATTTGTTACCCTTTGAAAATAAAGTCTGTTCGTTCGTTCGTTCGTTCGTTCGTTGTATAACTTATAGTCATATTGTGGCATCGTTTTCAAAGATTTATAAACTCTTTGTCCATAGTTATATACCGGCATATGAGTTATAATAAATAGTGATACAATATGTAAGGCATTTTCAAAGTTTTCATAAAAATAATGCACAATGCATAACATTGTAACTCATCTTTTTATGCTTAAGAAGTTACTGTAGTCATGCAAGTGATTAGAAAGAGTTTTCATTAAAAATAATGGATGGTGTGTGGAAGGACATTCTTTTAAGTTACTTTTTTTTGTTGTATGAATTTAATGAGACGCTACCCGCCAGGAGCTGGGCGAAGCCACGCCGGGTCAGATAGATAGACAGACCCACCTTTTCGCTGCAGTTGTCTACAGGCATATGCGTTAAAATCCTCCTCCTACTCTCCCCTCCTCCTCCTCCTACCCTCCCCCTCCTCCCTCTTTCTCCTCCTCCTCCTTCCTCCTCCTCCCTCCTACCTCCTCCCTCTTCCTCCTACCTCCTCGCCCTCCTCCTAATCACTCCTCTTCCTTCCTCCTCCTCCTCTCTCCTCCTACTCCCTCCTCCTCCCTCCTTCTAATTCTACGTCCTCCCCCTCATCCCTCCTCCTCCCTCCCTCCTCATCCTCTCTCCTCCTCCCTCTACCTCCCCCTCACTCTTCCTTCTCCTTCCTCCTCCCTCTTCCTACCTCCTCCCTCCTCCTAATCACTCCGCTTCCTTCCTCCTCCCTTCTCCTCCTCCTCCCTCCTCCTCCTACGTCCTCCCCCTCATCCCTCCTCCTCCTTCTCCTCCCTTTGTCTCCCTCCTCCACCTACCTCCTCCTCATCCCTCTCCTCCTCCCTCCTCCTCCTCCCTCCACAATCCCTCCTCCTCCCTCTTCCTCCTACCTCCTCCCTCCTCCTACGTCCTCCCCCTCATCCCTCCTCCTCCTTCTCCTCCCTTTGTCTCCCTCCTCCACCTACCTCCTCCTCCTCCCTCCTCCCCCCCTGATTCTCCTCCCTCCTCCTTCCTCCTCCTCCCTACTTCTCCTCCCTCATGCTCCCTCCTCCTCCCTCTTCCTCCTCCTCCTCCCTACTCCTCCTCCCCTCCTCCTCCTCCCTTCTACTCCTCTCTTCTTCCTCCTCCTCCCTCCTCCCTCCTTCCCACCTCCTCCTCCCTATTCCTCCTCCCTCCTCTTCTTCTCCCCTCCTCCTCCTCCCTCCTATTCCTCCCTACTCCTACTCCTCCTCCCTCCCTCCTCCTCCTCTCTTCTTCCTCCTCCTCCCTCTTACATCCTTCCCACCTCCTCCTCCCTCTTCCTCCTTCCTCCCTCCTTCTCCTCCCTTCTCTTCTTCTCTCCTCCTCCTCCTCCCTCCTCCTCTTAATCCCTCCTCCTCCCTCCTATTCCTCCCTACTCCTACTCCTCCCTCCTCCTCCTCTCTCCGCCTATCTCTTCCTCCCTCCTCCTCCCTCTTCCTCCTCCCAGCTCCTACTCCTCCTTTTTCTTCTTCTGCTGCTGCTGCTGCCACCGCTCCATTTACCCAAGTTAATTGTTGGGGAAGATGTAAAGACCTTTCAAGTGCTCTTTCTAATGCTTTTTGTAAGTTGATCTTCGTTTATCTAGGTTGTTCTAACTGCAACCAATAAATGATTAGACGTACAGGCAAGCAGACAGACAGACAGACAGAGAGGGAGGGAGAGACAGACAGACAGACAGATAGACAGACAGACAGACAGACAGTCTGTCTGTCTGTCTGTCCCTCTGTCTGTCCCTCCCTCCCTCCCTCTCTGTCTCTCTGTCTGTCTGTCCCTCTGTCTCTCCCTCCCTCCCTCCCTCCCTCTCTGTCTGTCTGTCTGTCTGTCTGCCTACACGTCCGTCCGTCTCTCCCTCCGTCTATCCCTCCCTCCCTCCCTCCATCCCTATCTGGTGGAGATCTATCTATCTATCTATCTATCTACCTATCTATCTATCTGTCTGTCTGTCTGTCTGTCTGTCTGTCTGTCTGTCCCTCTGTCTCTCCCTCCGTCTCTCCCTCCCTCTCTGTCTGTCTGTCTGTCTGTCTGTCTGTCTGTCTGTTTGTCTGTCTGTCAGATAGATAGAAGGTCAGTACAAAATTCGTATGAAATATTTAGTTTAAAATCTAATTTCCTTTTTTCGATTAGAGGCCAAAACTAAATTAGTTATGCCACCCAAACGAAAAGCGATTGGTGGATCTACACCTCAGGCACGAAAGAAAAAGGCATTACGAGCTTCAGAAACAGATGAGCAACGGGAAGCAAGACTGGTAACCAATCGAGTACGCAATGCTCAATCACTTTCATCTGAAACAGGCGAGCAACGGGAAGCAAGACTGGAAACTGATCGAGTACGCAATGCTCGATCCAGACAATCACTGGGCACTGATTTAAATCTTAGCGCATTTCGTTACGATGCTCATTATGATTACAGTCTGCATCCAAGTGTGGTTATTGGAAAAATGGATAAATTATGCATGTATTGCAGTGCCCTCAAATTTAAGAATGAAACACCAGGAATTTGCTGTATGGGTGGAAAAGTGAAATTGTCAGAATTACATTCACCACCCGAACCATTGTCAACGTTGGTATCAGGTGTCACGAGCCAATCGCAACATTTCTTGGCAAACATTCGCAAGTACAATTCATGTTTCCAAATGACATCGTTTGGTGCAACAAATATCGTGCGCGAGAATTACATGCCGACATTCAAGGTTCAGGGGCATCGCGCAGGATCACTACTACCAGTGCCGAACGCAGATCCCAAATATCTTCAAATTTATTTCATGGGAAACACTGGTGAACAAATTGATCAACGATGTCGATTCAATACAGGCACTAAACGAGAAATTGTCGCTGCATTACAAAATTTATTCGATCAGCACAACGAATTAATTAGATTGTTCAGAACTGCCCTTGAACAAATGCCATCTAATGACTACAGAGTTGTAGTTAGAGCAGACAAAACACCTGTCGGCGAGCACGAAAGACGGTACAATGCACCAACAATTGATGAGGTGGCGATCATTATAGTTGGCGAAGAATCTAACTCACGTGATATAATTCTTCATCGCAGAAATGGTGATGTTCAGCGAGTCTCAGAAACTCATCGCTCATACGACGCATTGCAATATCCGATTATATTTTGGCAAGGGGAAGATGGATATTATATAAATATCAAATTAAGAAATCCACAAACAGATGAGGAAACGAATAAGAAAGTCAGTGCCATGAATTACTATTCATATCGATTGATGATTCGTGAAAAGGCTGAAAATCATATCTTGAAATGTCGACAATTGTTCCTCCAATACATTGTCGACATGTATGCGAAAATCGAAAGCGAACTACTCCTCTACATTCGCTTAAATCAAACAAGTTGCGTTCAGAAGAGTACATTCATTTACGTGATGCAAGTTGTTAATGATAGCAATGTTAATCCAAATGAATTGGGGAAAAAGATCATACTCCCGGCCACATTTACAGGGAGTCCACGGCACATGCATGAATACGCACAAGATGCAATGACATATGTTCGCGCATATGGCCGCCCAGATTTGTTTATTACCTTCACATGCAATCCTACATGGGATGAAATAAAAGAACTTTTGTTAACTGGACAATCATCATCAGATCGCCCTGATATTTCCGCACGTGTGTTCAAACAAAATTGAAATCTTTAATGGATTTCATTGTCAAGCATCAAGTTTTTGGAGAGACACGCTGTTGGATGTATTCCATCGAATGGCAAAAAGAGGATTGCCACATGCACACATTTTGATTTGGTTGATCAAAAAAATCACACCAGATCAAATTGATCAAGTCATCTCAGCAGAAATACCAGATGTTGACATTGATCCAGAGTTACTTGAAGTAGTCACCAAAAACATGATTCATGGTCCATGTGGCTTCCTCAATAACAATTCACCTTGCATGTCTGATGGGAAATGCACAAAACGGTACCCAAGACATTTACATGCAGAGACAATCACTGGCAATGACGGATATCCACTCTATCGTCGACGCTCAACTGAAGATGGCGGCAAATCTATCACTTTAAAAGTACGAAACAATGATGTTCAAGTCGATAATCGTTGGGTTGTACCGTATTCACCGTTACTCTCGAAAACGTACAAAGCACACATCAATGTCGAGTATTGCAATTCGGTTAAATCGATCAAGTACATTTGCAAATATGTCAACAAAGGAAGCGATATGGCAGTTTTTGGAGTGGGAAATGCATCTGCATCTATCGATGAAATAGACCAATATCAAGTGGGACGCTACATTAATAGTAATGAAGCAGTATGGCGCATTTTATCATTTCCAATCCATGAACGTCATCCAACAGTTGTTCATTTGGCAGTGCACCTTGAAAATGGACAGCGCGTGTACTTCACAACAGAAAATGCAAGTGAACGAGCATTGTCACCACCACCAACAACGTTAACTGCATTTTTTTTCATTGTGCGGGAATGATATGTTTGCAAAGACACTACTTTACTCTGAAGTGCCAACATACTACACATGGAATGCATCAGCGAAAAACAAGGTAAAGCAGTTGAAGGACATACCAATTTATATTCTACCGACGCGTTAGGCCGTCTGTACACTGTTCACCCAAACAATTCAGAATGCTTTTACTTGCGGTTACTGTTAATCAACGTACGTGGACCGACATCCTTTAAAGAATTAAGAACAGTAAACGGTCAAGTATGTGCCACTTATCGTGAAACTTGCCAAGAATTACATCTTCTTGAAAACGATGCACACTGGGACACTTCACTCGCTGATGCATCAAATACTGCTCAACCAAAGCAAATACGCACGTTATTTGCCATTATATTGACAACTTGCTTCCCATCCAATCCAAAGATCTTTGGGAAAAATACAAAGACTATATGAGTGAAGACATCCTACATCGTTTGCGTGCAATGAATCAAAATCCGGACATTCAATTCACACCAAATGTGTATAATGAGGCTCTGGTTTCGATTGAAGACATATGTTTGGAAATCGCTAACAAACGAATGAAACAATTGGAAATGACTGCGCCGGATCGATCTGCAAACGATCTTTTCGACCATGATTTGCAACGAGAATCACTCTTTGATGTCGACGAATTGTGTGCATTTGTTCAAACGAATCTTCCTAAATTGGTTCCAGAACAACGTATAGTGTATGACATAATTATGCATGCAATTAAAAGCCAAACCGGCGGATTGTATTTCCTAGATGCGCCAGGAGGCACAGGCAAGACTTTTCTCATTTCACTTATATTGGCAACCATAAGATCACGACAAAATATTGCGCTGGCTATCGCATCATCTGGAATTGCAGCAACTCTTTTGGATGGTGGCCGAACAGCACATTCAACACTAAAATTGCCCTTGAATATTCACATCACTGAGATACCGACATGCAATATCCGAAAAAATTCTGGAATGGGTAAAGTACTTCAATCATGTCCACTCATTGTATGGGATGAATGTACTATGGCGCACAGAAAAGCATTGGAGGCGCTTCATCGTAAACTACAAGATTTCAGAGGAAATGAACAGCTCTTCGGTGGCGCACTTATTTTATTGTCTGGTGATTTTCGACAAACTCTACCAGTTATACCACGTTCAACGCCCGCTGATGAACTTAATGCATGTCTGAAATCATCAGTTTTATGGCGACACGTTAAGAAATTGACTTTGAAGACCAACATGCGTGTACAACTACAACATGATGCATCCGCAGAACTTTTCGCAAAACAGTTGTTGGATATTGGGAATGGGAAAATGCCAATCGATGAATCCACACATTGTATCACGTTGCCAACAAACTTCTGTAAAATCACAGCAACTATAGACGAATTGATTGACAAAGTTTTCCCTAATATCTCACGGAATCACAAAAATCATCAATGGCTCAGTGCACGTGCTATATTAGCAGCCAAAAATAATGATGTTAATGCAATCAATTGCGCCATTCAAAAAGAAATACCAGGCGAAGCGACAACATATAAGTCCATAGATTCTATGATGAAACAAGACGAAGTTGTCAATTATCCAACTGAATTCTTGAATTCACTTGATTTACCAGGCATACCGCCGCACGTTTTAACATTGAAAATTGGCGTGCCTATCATTCTTCTCCGAAACATCAATCCACCTCGACTTTGCAACGGTACCAGGCTTGCAGTCAAAAAGATGATGAACAATATAATCGAAGCTACAATTTTGAATGGGAAATTTAAAGGAGAAGATGTACTGTTGCCTCGCATCCCACTGATTCCAACAGAGATGCCATTCGAATTCAAGCGCCTGCAGTTTCCGGTGCGACTTGCATTTGCCATGACGATCAACAAAGCACAGGGACAATCGCTACAAGTGTGTGGACTCAATTTAGAAAATCCATGCTTCACACATGGACAGCTATATGTAGCCTGTTCATGCGTTGGAAAACCTTCGGATTTATTCGTGTACGCACCAGACAGACAAACAAAAAATATTGTTTATCAAAAAGCACTATGTTAGACATCAAATTTGGTGTGTGGCCACTTATATGACTACTTATATGAATTAAATGAGATGCTCCCCACCAGGGACTGGGCGAAGCCGGGCCGGGTCAGCTAGTAGTCAATAAAGCAAAGATGTATATCCTTGTTTACTTCTATAGCACGTTCAATAACTGTTCGCAGCATATACACAGCATTTACTGTACCCTTTCCTTCTACAAACCCGCATTGTTCTTCCCATATTTCAGGTTGTATCTTCTTCCTCATTCTTTGCATGATAATTCTTAGCAAAATCTTTGTGATGTGACTCATTATACTAATTGTTCTATGTTGATCACATTCCAAGGTTCCTGATTTCTTTGGGATTGCAATAAATATAGAGTTACATAATTCAGGAGGTATATCTCCAGTATCATATAATGTGTTCAGCAGTCTGGTGACTTGATCTAGTCCAAATTCTTCTAAAGCTTTAATCATTTCTGTTGTGATGTTATCTGCACCGGGGGCCTTGCCAGCTTTCATATGCTTAAGAACATTTCGAACCTCCATCTCCAAAATTGGCGGTCCTTCATTATTAAATCTAATATCATACTGTTCGTCTCTGTTATCATCATAAAGGTGTTTCACATAATCTGTCCATACCTGTAGAATCTGGTCTTTTTCTATTATGATTTTGCCATCTTCAGTTTTTAGACACCCGGTTGATATACTTGTTCTTTTATTAGTAAGTTCCTGAATTCTTTTGTGCACTAAATTGGTATTTTGACTGTTGTGTTGGCTTTCAATTTCTAAGCACTTTTCCTCAAGCCATGCTTCTTTTGCCTCCTTACATAATGTTCTGACTTGTCTGTGAATTTCTTCATATTTGACAGAATTATTTTTGCTGAGTCTTCTTGTTTCCATGAGGTGTAAAATTTCTTCAGTCATCCATTTCTTACGACCCACCTTCTTTAATTTTGTAATAGTTGTTTCTGCAGCCACATTGATTGAATTCTTCAACGTTTCCCATTGATCATCCACATCTTGGAATAGGATCTCTAGATCAGACAAAATTTCAAATCTGTTCTGTACTTCTATGTTGAATTTGTTTTGTATTTCCTTGTCATTACTCAATGTACACAAATCATATTTAGTGTTTCCTGTTATATACTTGACTTTCTTCAACTTTATCCTCAATGTTCCTGTGAGTAATCTGTGGTCACTATAACAATCAGCACTGGAACTGTTTTATGCTATTGTTAATGCGTTTTCTAAATCTTCTGCTAATCAGAATGTAGTCAATCTGGTTTCTAATCCTGCTATCAGGACTCCTCCATGTCCATAATCTTCTAGGGTGTTGTTTGAACCAGGTGTTTCCTACAATCATTTCCTGTTCTTTTGCCCACTCTACGAGTCTGTATCCTCTTTCATTTCTCTCTCCTAAACCATAGTTTCCTACTATCTCCTTGATTTCTTACTTTTGCATTGAAGTCCCCTATTATGATGTTTATTTCTGAATTTTTACATTTCTTTAAGGCAGACTCTATGTCATTATAAAATTCTTCTACACTATCTTCACTGGATTCTCCTGTTGGGGCATATACTTGAATAATATTTATGCTAAAAGGTCTGCCACTTAATTTAACTAGTAGAACTCTGTCCGACACGGCCCAATATCCTTGAATAGATTTTGATGTTTTCCGGTCCAGAATAATTGCCACTCCCCTATGACGATCTTCACCTCCAGAATAAATAATGTTACCCTGTTACAGGACACTAAATGGTGCCGCGACCAGGATTTCTGCTTGAGTTGCCGCGGCCAAATGAAGTGTTCTCCAAACTACACATCAAATTATTCAGATTGTATTGATGCACATCTGGGAACTTGTACAGAACAGACGCCATCAACTTTGTTGTCACTGCATGCGCAAGGCTGAAGAGATGGCGTAAAATTTAAATTTCAAGTCACTTTTGAAGGCCGCTCAAGTTCAACTTCATTTTAAATCGGTTATTTTTGAAGGCCGCTCAAGTTTGACTTCATGTCAAATCGCTTTTTACCAACTGCTCAAGGCTGAAGAAATGTCAAATCGCTTTTTACCAACTGCTCAAGGCTGAAGAAATGTCAAATCGATTTTTACCAAATGATCAAGGCTGAAGAAATGTCAAATCGCTTTTTACCAACTGCTCAAGGCTGAAGAAATTTCAAATCGCTTTTTACCAACTGCTCAAGGCTGAAGAAATGTCACATCGCTTTTTACCAACTACTCAAGGCTGAGGAAATGTCAAATCGCCTTTTACCAACTGCTCAAGGCTGAAGAAATGTCAAATCGCTTTTTACTAACTACTCAAGGCTGAAGAAATGTCAAATCGCTTTTTACCAACTGCTCAAGTCTGAAGAAATTTTTAATCGCTGTATACCAACCGCTCAAGGCTGAAGAAATTCAAAATCGCCTTTTACTAGCCTTATACTAACTGCCCAAGAGTAAGGACAGTTCCAATTCGCTTTTTACTAACTGCCCAAGGGGTGAAGCAAGAAGCCAGAAGCCAGAAGCCAGAAGTCAGAGGTCATAAGCCAGAAGCTAGAAGTCAGAAGTCATAAGCCAGACGTCAGAAGCCAACATGTTTTCCGAAGCCGACATGCTATCGTTGGGAAGTTTACGGGGCCTACGAGTTTGAAGAATGTTGTCGTTGGTTGGAAATTACAGACTTACTACGCCGCCGTTGAAGACAGGCTGAATAATGTAAATTTAATGGTAAAATCTTGTTTTTATTATAAATGTGATTACATTATTATAATTAAGTACTATAATTGATTGAAGTTAATTAATATAGTTAACAAAGATAGTAAAATGGCACAGGATGAAGTTTCCTTGACACAAGTTCTAGGTGGGGTAGGTAGGGCCATATCTAAGTTGGACACAGCCTTGAAACAACAGAGCATAGGTATTGATATGAGAAATTCAGTGGTCAGGCAAGGTATTTCAAAAAATGGATTGTAGCTATTGAGAAACATGCATTTTTGGTAGGAGCCACAGATGAAGAGAAGAAAAAATTTGCTTACCAGACAAGTGTAACGCCAGTGTCGGACCATATTAGGAGAAAATTAGAAGCCGGAATAGATGAGACTTGGGAACATTTTAAAGATGATTTAGCACATAAATACGCAGAGATCACAGATCCCCAACACGCATTTTCAGTATTGAGACAGTCTAGACAAGAAAATGGAGAAAGCGTTCAGCTGTATAGTGATAGGCTAATTAATCTAGCTGAAGAGGCGTTTCTAGGGCAGAATGTACAAGGGGAAGAGGTAGAAAGGATGCTGGTTGGAATATTCGTGGATGGAATAAAGTCGGATGGACTGAAATTCAAGCTAATGAGGGAAAATCCAGCTAGGTTGTCACAGGCTGTGGATATAGCCATACAGGAAGAAAGTTTGAGAAGGAGATTTAGGTTAAGGGTAGGAAGAGAAGTAGGAAGCAATAGAGAAGACAGAATAGAGGAACCTATGGAAATAGGGCAAGCAAGGTATGGATGGAGAAGACGGGGAGAAATACAGACACTGCAGGGAAATAATGAAAGTACTCGCGATAGAGGAAGACAAATGAGAAACCCTATAAGAGAGACAGTAGGTAGTACAAATATGGTCTGTTGGAATTGTGGACAGAAGGGACACAGTTATAGATTTTGTAGCAACCGACGTGCTCAGGTTAGTGCACAGAATAGAAGTGTTAATAATAGACAAAGTAGAAATTTTGAAGACAGGCAGAGGAATTTTGCAAGATCAGGAGGTCAGGGAAACTGGCATCCCACTAACTGATTAGGACCTGCGGTAGGAGGGAAAATAAAAAGGTCCTAAGAATTAAGGAATATGTCGATTATCCGAATGACAAGTATAGGGGGACAAGTAAAATAGAGAATATAGAAAGTGGTCTCAACTTGGAGAGATAAAACAGTTCTCAGTGAATATGACTGATCCCAGTTCATACATAATAGAAATAGGCAAATTTAGAATTAGAACATTGATTGATTCGGGAGCTCAAGTCAGCGTGATCAAGGAAAAATTCTTATATCGCATATTAAAGAATTTCAGAATATTCAGGAATCAAGACACCCTTCACTATGTAACCGGACAAAATTTAGAGGTGGTCGGTCAAACGATGATAAATTTCAAACTAGGAGGGATAAATGTGAGACACCTTTTCCATGTAGTTCAAAGATTTAAGTAGGAACATGATCCTAGGTAGGGATTTCTTACTGAAAAATGGTGTAAGATTTTATTTTGACTTACATAAGTTGAGATTTCAAGATGTTTATGTAGATTTAGAGGAGGATATACACGTATCGGCACTGGTCAGAGTAAAAACATCCATGACCTTAAAACCACAGACGGTCAGTCCGATACAGGCAAAAATGAAAAAAAAATCCTTATTTTTCGATAGGACAAAGAGTGACAATAACAGAGTTGGAAAAAGAGGTAATAGACGAAACTGGTTTAGACGTCCCAGATGGAATAATAACATTGGACAAACACTTTAGCTTTCCAATGAAGATTATTAACAACACACGAAAGGAGATTAAATTGTATAGAGGGTGTGTGATCGCCAAAGTAGCACATGATCCTAACAACATATTAACAACAGGAGGAGAAGAAATGTCGAGAAATAACTATCAAGAAACCCCTATGAAAAGAATCAATATCAGAAATAGACGTAGAAGAAGTTGGAATGTACAGAATGATGAATTGATCCATGCATTCAGAGAACATCCATCCCAAATACATTTGGTAGACAAAACAACGTCACTCTTGAGGAGAGAACAAGAACTATTATCACAGTTAAAAGCTTCACCAGAGAATAAGGAAATATTAGAAAAACTAGTAAAAGAGAACCAAGATGTTTTTGCGATTAATGACTTAGAACTGGGGAAGACTAAAACAGTTACTATGGAAATAGACACTGGAAATCACCCACCAATTAGTCTGAAACCGTATAGAACTCCTTTAAGGAATAGAGAAATTGTAGAAAAAGCAATAGAAGATATGCTAAAAGCAGGAATAATAACAAGATCAAAGTCATAGTGGTCATCTCCGATTGTAATAGTGACCAAAGCCGATGGTTCACATCGATTCTGCTGCGACTATAGGGCGCTAAACAAGATCATCAAAAATGTAGCATATCCATTACCAGCGATAGATGACATTTTGGGATTGCTAAACGGTTCTACTTTTTTCACTACACTAGATGCTAGGTCGGGATTTTGGTGTATCCCCATGTCGCCAGATGCTCAGAAGAAAAGTGCTTTCTGTACTCACATGGGTTCTTACGAAGTTTTACGTATGCCATTTGGGGTCAAGACAGCCCCTTCTCATTATATGTTATTAATAAATCAAGTATTAGAAGGAACGCAAAAGTTCGCATTGGCGTACATAGGTGACATTTTGATCTATACATCAGGAGACGTACAAGACCACCTGAAACATGTAAAATTAGTCTTTGATAGGCTAAGACTACACGATGTTAAACTGAAACTGAGTAAATGTGAGTTTCTAAAAACAGAAACTAAGTACTTGGGGTACATCATCGATAGAGAAGGAATTAAACCAGATCAGGATAAAGTAAAAGTCATTAGAGATTTACCATCTCCGACCAACGTGAGGGAAGTTAGAGCTTTTATCGGTATGTGTGAGTACTATCGTCGGTTCATTCCAAATTTCGCACAAATAGAAGAACCCATCACTAACCTGACTTGCAAATACACAAGATTTAAATGGAATGAAGATTGTCAGAAAGCATATGATTTTTTGAAAAATAGTTTAACAGTAGTTCCATTATTGGCACATCCAGATCTAGACAAACAATTGATTTTATATACAGATGCTTCAGATAATGCCATAGGAGCATATTTAACGCAACCATATGAAGGAGAAAACGCAGGAATACCAGGAGTTAGGAACGAAAGACCAATCTACTTTCAGTAGTTATATAATATAGGGGATCAAAACACCTACTTTAAACCAAAAAAAAATAATTTTCAAAACGCTATTATCACCCTATTTTTTGTAGAAACAACATCTTTTAAGTAACTTTTGCCTAAAATAATCCATATTTGAAAAAAAAAAAAAAAAAATAATATATGTAGAAAAAATAAAAATATTATTATTTTAAAAAAGTATGTTTGCTAAACTCTAATTTATACCCAAAAAAAATATCTCGAAAAAAAATATCTCGAAAAAAAAATATCTCGAAAAAATAAACAAATTATTTTTTTTTAAAAAAGCATGTTTGCTAAACTCCTAATTTATACATATTATTATATGTGAAAAAGCACTACTTTTATATGTGAAACAGTTTATTTTTGGTTGAGTTAATAATATAATAAAAATACTAAATAATATTAATATAATAATATGAAATAATAATAATTTTGAACTCCACCAAAACACAATCGGAAATTCCCGAAATGATTTTGGCAACGAAGAATTTGAAATACAGCAATAAAATAATAATAATAATCGCCTTTAATAAATAATAATAATTAAATCATTATATATCTAAAAAATACATAAAATGGAACTACAGAAAACTTGTTCAATGTGTTTTCAAACAAAATCTTTAACAGACTTTTCAAAAGAAAGTAAAGTTAAAGATGGTCGTAAAGCTCGTTGTAAAGAATGTATTAAACCACAAAAGCAAATGTATTATATAAATAACAAAGAAAAATATAAACAAGCATATCAAGATTTTATTATTAGAAATCCCGATTATCAGAAAAAATATAAAAAGTATATTAAAAATGTTTTCTAATAAAATGGTCGAAGAAAATCCCAAGAATTTCAATCAAGCTTTGGTAAGTAAAAAAGCGCAATTGTTTTGCCCCACTTGTAATAAAACATTTGATACTATAAAAGAACTAAGACAACATGAAAAATCAAAAACACATAAAAAGAAAGAATTGAAAAACAGAATTTCTAAATCAAAAAAGACATTCAAAAATGTTTTAATAACTTATACAATTCCAAAAACTGGAAGAACTATAAATACTTATTTTAATAAAATATATTCTCATGTAGAAAAGATTCTTAGCAAATATACTTCAATTAAATTTTAAGTTCACAATTGATTGTATTTTCACTCATCCAATAAAGTATAATAATATAACTGTATATTTTAATTCTGGTTATTTTAATTTAAATTCAATGAATCAATTTGATGATAAATTTAAAAGAATAGAAGATAAATTTATTGCTTGGGTAGATAGTTTTCAACAAAAAGGAAGCGGATATAATTTCGATCACATTAATCTGACAGAAATAACAATAGTAAAAGTAAAACCATTAGTTGGATCATCTTATTTTAAACTTCCTTTTATAAATAATAACATTCTAAATATACAAAATAACGATAACAAGTGTTTTCTATGGAGTATTATAGCTAATATTCTAGAAATTAAATCTAATCCACATAGAGTATCACATTATAAAGAATATGAAGATGAATTAAATATGGAAGGAATTGAATATCCTGTTAAAATAAAAGATATTCATAAGTTTGAAAATAATAATAATATAAGTATAAATGTTTATGCATTCAAAAATAAAAAAGATTTAAAATCTATATATCCATTATATACTACAAATTATTCAGATAGAGAAAATATTATTGATTTATTATATGTTGAAAATGATGGAATAACACATTATTGTTTAATTAAAAATCTTGAAGCAATTTTATCTATTGACCATCATAAAAGACATTTATGTAGAAGATGTTTTCAATCTTACTCCTCTTCTCAAGCATTAACCAATCATCAAAAGGATTGTGGAAATCAACCATTATCAAAACCTATTCTCCCCACTGAAGAAAATAATAGTTTAAAATTTAAAAATCATCACTTTAAATCTAAATTACCTATTGCTTTCTATGCAGATTTTGAATCATTAAATATCCCAATGTTTTCTTGTCAACCAAATCCTAATAAATCGTATACAGAGAAAAAATTTAAACAAGAAGTATGTTCATTTGGTTTATATGCTGTATCTGATTATCCAGATTTATGTTTGTGTCCCTATTATAGTTATACAGTATTAGATGCAAAAGAAAGATTTGTTAATGATATTGTAAAGGAATTTTATCATATAGATAAAAAATTAGATTATTATAAAAAATCACAACATAAACTTACTTATCAAGAAGAAATAGATTTTGAAAATGCTACTAATTGTTATATGTGTAATAAAGAATTTGAAGATGAAGATTCTAAAATACGAGAACATAATCATTTTAATGGAAATTATAGAGGAGCTGCTTGTCAATCATGTAATACAAAAGAAGGAAAAGATTCTAAAATTATTTCAGTATTTTTTCATAATGGCAGCAGATATGATTTTAAGTTCATAATTACAGAACTAAAGAAATATGAAACTAAATATAATAAAGTCACAGTATTACCTACAAATTCAGAAGATTATATTGCAATTGAATTTGGTAGTTGTTATAGAAAACTTAGATTTCTAGATAGTTACAGATTCTTATCTGCTTCCCTCGATAATGTTTCAAAAGGATTACTAGATAAAGATTTTAAACATTTACAAAAATATTTTAAAAAAGATAAATTTGAAGCATTAAAATATATTGTAGATGGTAAAAGAACATTCAAAGGTGTTTATCCATATGAATATATTGATTCTATAGAAAGACTAAAAGAAAATAGTTTACCTCCTATTGAAAAATTATATTCTACTTTAAGACAAGAAAATATAACAGAAGAAGAATATGAACATGCTCAAAATATTTGGAAAACATTTAAATGTAAAACACTTCAGGATTATCATGATATTTATTTACAAACAGATGTATTAATATTAGCAGATGCTTTTGAGAAGTTTAGAGAATTCTTTTTAAAGCATCATGAAATTGATCCTTGTTATTGTTTTTCAGCTCCTGGATTAACATGGGAATGTGGATTAAAATATACTGGAGTAGAATTAGAATTATTAACTGACTATGATATGTTACTTATGTTTGAAAAAGGAATAAGAGGTGGATTTTCTGGTAGTTTTAGGAAGTAGATATGCTAAAGCATTTAATAAACAAACACCAAATTATCATGGAGATGGAAATAAAAAAATTAATAACTTCGAAAGAGATGAAATATTAAAACTCTTAAAGAAACAAAAAGAAAAAGGAGAAAAATTAGATATTAATAAATTTCTGAGATTAAATTATCTTTTATACTTAGATGCAAATAATTTATATGGATGGTCAATGTCTCAAAAACTTCCAACAGGTGATTTTAAATGGGAAACAATCCCAAAATATTATAAAAATATTCCAACAGGAAGAGGTTGTATAATAGAATGTAATCTAGAATATACAAAAGAATCACAATTGAAAACATATAAATATCCATTGGCTCCTGAAAGTTTAGTTATTAAACAAGAAGAATTAAGCAGACATCAATTAAATTTATTAGGAGACAATAAATTAGGAGAAGTTCCTAAATTAGTTTTAAATTTAAAAGATAAAGAAAAATATGTTATTCACAATAAAATATTACAATTTTATTTATCTCAAGGAATGAAAGTTACAAAAGTTCATAGAACTATTTCTTTTAAAGAAGAAGATTGGTGAAAACCTTATATTGATTTTAATACTAATCAAAGAACTAAAGCAACATCAGATTTTGAAAAAGATTTATGGAAATTAATGAACAACGCATTCTATGGTAAAACTTTAGAAAATATAAGAGGAAGAGTTAATTTAAAATTAGTTACAACTGAAGAAGAAGCTAAAAAATATTTTTCTAAACCGTCATTCAAGGATGTTATTTATTTTAATAAACATTTAATTGGAATACAGATGAGTAAACCCACAGTAAAATTTAATAAACCAATTTATACAGGCATGTGTGTTTTAGACTATAGTAAATTATTAATGTATGACTTTTATTATAACACTTTAATAAACATTTTCCTGATAATGAAATACTATATTCTGATACTGATTCTGTATTTATAAATGTTTTTACTAATGATTTATATAAGGAATTAGAAGTTATTCAAGATGAATTAGATACTAGTGATTATCCGAAAGAACACTTTCGATATTCAGATAAAAATAAAAAGTAATAGGAAAATTTAAAGATGAATTAAATGGAAAGATTATAACTGAGATAGTTTGTTTAAGAAGTAAAGCATATAGTTTTAAAACTTTAAGGTGAAAAAGATAAGAAAAGATTAAAAGGAATAGGTATGAAATACTTTGGAAAAAGAAATTACATTTGAAGATTATAAAAATTGTTTATTTTCAGGAAATGAAAGCTATCATAAAATGTTTACATTAAATTCAGATAAACACGAAATGTTTATACATGAATTACATAAAAAATCATTATCAGCTTTTGATGATAAAAGATATATTTATGCTGATTGAATAAGAACATTACCACATGGTTTAATAAATTAGAACTTGGTTTTTTGTAATTCTTTTTCATAAAAACTTCCTATAATTTCTTCACATTTTTGACTATCAGAAAAAATATAAAAAATTATATTAAAAATGTTTTCCTAAAAAATGGTCGAAGAAAATCTTATCAAGGCTTGTGAAAATAATGATATTGAAACATTTAAATTATTATTTGTAGATTCTAATATTAATTCTCAAGATGAAAATGGAAATACATTATTACATATTAATTGCATGTATAATAACATCGAAATAGTTAAATTTTTATTAAATTGTAAAAATATTAATGTCAACTTGCAAAATGTTTATAAAGAAACTCCTTTACATATTGTTTGTCAATTATGTAGTTTTGATATAATTATATTATTATTAAGTATACTGATATTGATATTAATTTACAAAATAATAACAAAGAAACTCCTTATAATGTTTTGTCTAACTTTAGTACTTACAGATTGCTTGAACTTTTTTAATCGTATAGATATTGAAAAAAAGTTTTGTTTAGTATTTGACAATACTAGTGATTATATACATTTGCTGATTGATGGTGTATTTTATATAGAACTACATTATAATCTAGAAGAATATGAAGATCTACAAACTAGATTAGAAAAAGACTTTAATGATAATAGATATGAAATAATGGTTCTATTATTAAATTATAAATATAAAAAATTATGGATTAATAGTTATAAAAAAATAAAAGCTATATTATTTATACAAAGAACATATAAAGAAAAATTATACTCTCCTGATTTTTATTTCAGTACAAATATTGGAAAGAAAAGGATGAATAATTTCAATAATAAATTAAAAGAATTTAATACTATATATTATTAGAACCGTGTTTTTTGTAATTCCTTTTCATAAAACGATCCATATATATCTTCATTATTTAAATCTTTTATGTTATAAGTAATAGGATTTGTATATAAAACTTCACTAATAATAAATATTTCTCGTGTCCATTTTGGTGTGTATCCTTTTTCAAAAAACTTTTTCTTTTTTGTTATTCTAACTCTATCGCCTATTTTAAATTTAGGTTTATTTCATCTTCATAATTATCTACTCCATATAAGTTTTGTCTTACTATATTTTCATTAGATTTTTTACTAGCTTCCACAGGAGTCATTTTCATAGAATTGTGATATGTGTTATTATAATCAGTAACTAATTCATCCAATATGTTATAATATTTTGTTACACTATTAGCAGTAAAATATTTATACATTCTTTCTTTCATAGTCCTATTCCATCTTTCTACAACAGAACTTTTCTCTTCATTCTCTGTAGAATACATTTCAATATTATTAACTTTTAAAAGATCTTTACATATCTTTGTTATAAAATTCTTTCCTTTATCAACCCATAGTTTTTCTGGTTTTCGATTGTCTCTAGAAAATATCTTCTTAAATGCTTCAGCAACAGTTATTCCACTTTTATTTTTTAATGGAATCATCCATCCATATTTACTAAAAACATCAATAACAGTAAGAATAAATTTATATCCTTTATTTTGTTTAGAATAAGAAGACATATCAACTAAATCTGCTGCCCATATTTGATCTATTCCTCTCACAATAACTCTTCTTTTTTTAAATTTTTTAACAACTGGTTTATGTAATTCATCAGCTAAATAATTACTCCATAGAATAGATTTCTTAATCCCTTTTCCAAAAATATGTGGGTTATAAATGCTTCGCCAACATAGTTGCCAGATATCTTCTGAATTCATTTTAATTTATAAAAAATATATTTTTAATAGTTAACCAATCACAACAGCCATTTTATTTCCATCTGATTGAAATTTTAATATTTTATCAGAGATAACAACCGCATAAGCTTCTGTTTCTGCAGGAACATTATTATTAAAAGTAGCTTTTACTTGAATGTCTGTTGTACTATATTTTAATCGTTCACTTTGTTTACTAACATCAAAAACGAATAATGGATACAGATTTTTATAACTGATAGGTTTAATAATTGGATAATAATCTAAATTGGTTCCATACAATTTTGATTTAAGATCTGCTGCATCACCATATGCTCTAGAGAATTGTTGCTTAGGAAAAGATAAATTATAATCAGGTAGGAGGGGGAGGGAGGAGAAGGGGGAGGAGGGATGAGGGGGAGGACGTAGAATTAGAAGGAGGGAGGAGGAGGGAGTGGGAGGAGAGAGGAGGAGAAGGGAGGAGGAAGGAAGGGGAGTGATTAGGAGGAGGGAGGAGGGCGAGGAGGTAGGAGGAAGAGGGAGGAGGAGGAGAAAGAGGGAGGAGGAGGAGGGAGAGGGAGGAGGGGGAGAGGAAGAGGAAGAGGGTAGGAGGAGGAGGAGGGGAGAGGAGGAGGAGGATTTTAACGCATATGCCTGTAGACAACTGCAGCGAAAAGGTGGGTCTGTCTATCTATCTGACCCGGCGTGGCTTTGCCCAGCTCCTGGAGGGTAGCGTCTCATTAAATTCATACAACAAAAAAAGTAACTTAAAAGAATGTCCTTCCACACACCATCCATTATTTTTAATGAAACTCTTTCTAATCACCTGCATGACTACAGTAACTTCTTAAGCATAAAAAGATGAGTTACAATGTTATGCATTGTGCATTATTTTATGAAAACTTTGAAAATGCCTTAAAGATTGTATCACTATTTATTATAACTCATATGCCGGTACATAACTATAGACACAGAGTTTATAAATCTTTGAAAACGATGCCACAATATGACTATAAGTTATACAGAAAAGTTATGCCCCTTGAAATAACTTTTACAGAGTTAAGTCCCCTGAGATATATAAAATTACAATGTAAAATGGAAAATGAAATAATATTGGGTAAGCAGCCGATTTCACACTAAAAAAATATCACAGTGGGCTGCACTGGAATGAAAGGAAGTTGTGTAGAAAATTTCATCTCAATCGGATGGGCCGTTCGCGAGCGCATAAAGGACATATGGACATACAGACAGACATACAGACAGACGGAGATCGCAATTTATATATAAGATTAACTGTATACACATGTTGTGGCTGTAACTGATTCACAAAGCATGCTTCATGCAGAATGGCTTGCATCAATTCACAAGCTGATATCTAACACTGAATCTGACACAGAAAGTTGATATCTAAAACTAAATCTGACACAGAAAGCTGAAATATAAAGCTGAATCTGACACAGAAAGCTGATATCTAAAACTGAATCTGATATCTAAAACTGAATCTGACAGTGAAAGCTGATATCTAAAACTGAACCTGACACAGAAAGCTGATATCTAAAACTGAATCTGACACAGAAAGCTGACATCTAAGACTAAATATGACACAGAAAGCTGATATATAAGGATTAAACATTGTCATCATTATGATGTGCCCTGCCCTGCCAACTGGCAGAGTATCTAATTATTGCCTGGCAGAGGTTAATGCAAGTAGAGCATTATATACAGCTATATGAAATAAACAGTGTTCTTTGATCACATAATGAGAGGAGAGAAGTTAATGAACATCGTGATGACTGTACAGAAAAATTCTCCAGTCCACTAACAGTAGTAGCATGTGTATGGACTGTACTTGAGTTAAAAGCAAGCGAGCAAAAAACAAAAAACAAAGCGGTAGAAGAAGCAGAGGCAGACAGAGATATGGTGCTTGATGATCTCAGTGAAATACAGTTACTTGTTACAAATTCTGAATCCATAAAACTTAGTCAACATAGTTTATTTTTCAACGTTTTATCCATTTCACACAATGAACCTGTCACATTGATTTCATATTGCCTATTGAACTTGGTGACTTTTTCCACGTTTTATCTACATCACTTAATGAATGTGGTTACTTTTTTCATGTTTTATCCACACCACTTAATGAACAGAGGTAACTTTTCATGTTGTACATAGTAGCTAATGTTTTATAAACAGAAGAGAAATAAATGGAAAACAATGACAAATGTTTATACAGTATCATCTTCTTTTCTTTCCATGTTCGTTTTATTTGTTTGTAGTTTTCTGACAGTTGATGATTTGTATGTAAATCATTTATAATTACATGCCACAATGTAGTGGGGGTGATAGAGCTGTGGATAGGCATGATCATCAAAGCCAGCTGGCAAGGCACATGTTCTTGCAACACACACTCATAGTCTTGATTTGTAAGATCAAGTCGTATAAAAGTATAATATAACAAAAGAAGCATTTATAAACATGATTTTTATTTGCTGAGCAGATAGATCACTGGAAGCACTTGAAGAAAAGACCTGATCTCAAACGCAAAGGAAAGGAAAAGAACATGACTTTAACATTTAAAATACAACACATATCACCTATTGTAACCTAAACAAGCTCCAATTACAACTCACTCTGGAGTATCTGCTTTGTAGATATCCTTATGAAACCGTCTAACACCAACTCTTTGAGTTTCCAGCCTTCAATATATCAGGGAATAATTCCTTCCAAAGTGAGATTAAAGGTTTACATGGAACAACTTAGGAGCTGAACACTTGCATGTATCACTACATGAGATTAGAGGTTTACTTTATATGGGACAACATAGGAGCTGAACACTTGCATGTATCACTACATGAGATTAGAGGTTTACTTTATATGGGACAACATAGGAGCTGAGCACTTGCATGTATCACTACATGAGATTAGAGGTTTACTTTATATGGGACAACATAGGAGCTGGGCACTTGCATGTATCACTACATGAGATTAGAGGTTTACTTTATATGGGACAACATAGGAGCTGAACACTTGCATGTATCACTACATGAGATTAGAGGTTTACTTTATATGGGACAACATAGGAGCTGAACACTTGCAGGTATCACTACATGAGATTAGAGGTTTACTTTATATGGAACAACATAGGAGCTGAATGAACACTTGCATGTATCACTACATGAGATCAGGCCAAAGACTTGAAGCCTAGGTACTACTGGACAGATAGCAATAACATTTTATCTTGTGCAAATTAAGGTTAGATGGATAGCTGGATCAAACAAATTATTAGAAACTACTAGTAGACCACAGATCAGTTGTGAAATATTACTAATGAAAAATCAGCTGTGAAATATTACTGATGAAAAATCATTTGTCAAAAACTGCTGCCAGTCTAAAAATCAGTTGTCAAAAAATACTGGTAAACTAAAATTGACAGACCAAACATAAGTTGTAAAAAACTACTGGTAATCCACAAAGACAGAATATATGGTAATCTCAAGAGAAGGAATGGCTAAAAACTCTGGCCACATACAAATAGATAATATGACCATTAAAAGAACGGAAACATACAAATACCTGGGTACAATCTTCAACTGCTCCAACATCATAAGGGAAGAAATACAAACTAGAATAAATTCTGGAAATAAGATATACTATGCACTACAACATCTACTAAAATCAAATGCGCTATCTCGTAACACCAAAATCACAATATACAAAACACTGATCAGACCAGTTGTGCTGTATGGCTCTGAAACCTGGAGTACAACGAAAGGAGACAAAGCCTTGTTACAAACCTTTGAGAACAAAGTTTTAAGACGCATCGTTGGACCCATTAGGGATACACAAAGTGGAGAGTGGAAAAGAAGAAGTAACAAAGACATTTATGATCTGTTTAAGTCCCCGCTAATCACTGGTATCATTAAGGCTAATAGGCTACAATGGCTGGGGCATATAGAAAGAATGGAAGGCAATAGGGAAACAAAACTCGCTTACACTCAAATAAATTACCATAGACCCCGAGGTAGAACAAGAAGACGGTGGAGAGATAATA
Source organism: Cepaea nemoralis (assembly GCA_014155875.1). Taxonomy (NCBI): domain Eukaryota; kingdom Metazoa; phylum Mollusca; class Gastropoda; order Stylommatophora; family Helicidae; genus Cepaea; species Cepaea nemoralis. The sequence continues at coordinate 24,591 of JACEFZ010020339.1, forward strand.
TATATACAGACCTACAAGCACTTGGAATCAACGACTGGCAAGAGAAGGTCAACCAGAGAGATGAATGGAGACGGATTGTATCTGCAGCAAAGAACCTCAATGGCTTGGAATGCTGAAGAAGAAGAAGAAGAAGAAGAAGAAGAAGAAGAAGAAGAAGAAGAAGAAGAAGAAGAAGAAGAAGAAGAAGAAGAAGAAGAAGAAGAAGAAGAAGAAGAAGAATAATCCACAAATCAGTTGTTAGATACCATTGTGTTTGTTTTTCTTCCACTTATGCCGTTAGGCGTCGTGGGGAGGGGTAATTTAAGTCTGGTAGTCTAAAAATCAGTTGCCAAATACTACTGACAAATTGAAAATCAGTTCTCAAATACCATCAACAGATGGAAAATCAGTTGTCAAATACCACCAACAGATGGAAAATCAATTGTCAACAACTATTGGTAGTCCAAAAATCAGTTGTCAAATACTACCAACAGATGGAAAATCTGTTGTAAAACAAACTACTGGTAGACTAAACATCAGTTGTCAACAACTATTTTGTGTGTGTGTGTGTGTGTATTGCGTATCCCTTACGGGATGTTGCAGTTAACACCAGCATTTTTCAGCTGTTGTTGATGTACTAGGCAAGTGTTACGTTCAGTAGTTTGCCATTGCTTTCTGAACGACCGGTCCCATACCAGCACATTATAACACAACGCGACATGGTCTGCTGCATAATCGGTCGCAGATGAGCTTTGAACGCCTAGTACCCGGCTCACGAACTGTGTTCGCAAGCCTTTGGCCACGGAGACCAGTCAACAACTATTAGTAGACCAAACATCGGTTGTCAACAACCACTGGTAAACCAAAAATCATTCTTCTTATTCAGTATACGATTTCAGATTAAAATATGAATAATGTCATGATTATGGAACCTATAAGCCTACATAACACAAAGCAACCATAACAATGCCAGAACAGCACAACAACATAGCATTCAGTCACTAATTATGAACAGAATCCAGCAGATAATGCAAGCAATGCTGATTTCTATGTAACACAAATAAAAACAGGTCACACATACTAAGATAATATTTATCAAAGCCTCAGAAACAAGAAACAGGACTTTTAAACAGAGACAACAGCAAAAAAAACAAACACCAAAATAAACACAAATGACAATAGCTGGATGCAGTTTACTGTAAACAATTTCACAGATATCAGACTAGCTTTGATCATTGAAACTATATTTTAAAAAGTGATCTTAGTCCCATAGCAGATACAGCCATTGAGGCGTGAAGTGGTGGGATACAGCCATTGAGGCGTGAAGTGGTGGGCCTTGACATATTCTAGGCCCTGAGATATGAGAATGGGTGGCTAGTTCCTTTCCTCACTGCATATCCTTGTGTTTAGTTTAGTTTAGTCATTGGATCAACATCACGGCACACGGTTTAACCCATAAGTGCTCCGTGTTCCTCCTAACTCAAACCTGAGTCTGGAGAAACTCAGCTCAATGCACAAACTCCGTTGCATCGGCGAGGATCCTGAAATACTTTGGGTAGATTTTTAACTCGAAATTTTGCCCGGGCAGCGCCGTTAGGCTACTCTTTTTCAATTTCCAACTGCCAAGGGATTTTTCACGTGTGCAACAATACACACGGGCGTCCGATCTCACTACCCAGAGACCAGGGGAAATTTTATTACTGTAAGTCCAGGTGGATTTTTTAAATAAATCCTGGTCCTCACGGGGGGTTTAACCCAGGACCTCTAGCACTCGAGGTTGACACCATACCCCGAGACCACTCATCCCCCCCCCCCCCCCAAATCCCCCCAATTGCAAGAAAATTGTCTGGTACCCACTGTTATGAGCCATGCTGGTCGGAAAAATAATCTGGTCTCTGCAGAGAATTGAACCCAGACACGGGTCTAGAGAGGAAAGTGGACTAACCATTATGACACTGAGGTACCATAAAACACAACCAACTATATACTAGTGGCGACAGTACATCAAAATCAATGAAGAATGCACACTAAAATCAATGAAAGCACACCAAAATCAACAGACATTGAAACTACATCTACATAAACAACCAAAAACTAACTGTACAGAATATTGTGCCATTTCTGGTATCTCTGCCAGCAGGATTTTTTTATGGCTGAGTGATAAAGGCTAAATAAGATAAGAACACAGAACCAATCCTTGACTTTAGTGATCATGTGAAATGGCAAAACATGAGACCGCATATCGGCATGGCACATGATGATGATGAGACCATGATTCATACACACTGGCTGTGAATAGGCCTGGGTTAGAATATTTCCCCCGCAGGTTTGGGTTTCACAGTCAACAGATGGGGAATTAAATCCATGTAAATGACCCCTAACCGGTCTCCCTGGCCAAGGTTTTAATGACATTGTTCGTAATCCCGTATATCCAAATGGGGAAAACAGCAGCTGCAAGAATCGGCAGCGGTTCATGCAGCACTGGTAACTTACGGGGGTATGTGAGCCGGTCGTTCAGAAAGCAATGGCAAACTACTGAACGTAAAACTTACCTAGTACATCAACAGCAGCTGAAAAATGCTGGTGTTGACTGCAATTTCATGTAAGGGATATGCAACATCACCCCACCCCCCCCCCCCCCCCCCCCCCCCCCACAAAATTTTTGTTTACCCCTAACGTAGTCGTGGCAGTGCAGTGGCTAGCACGCTGGCTGGACGGCCTAGTGGTCATGTGTTTGAATTCACATCACGACGGAAATTTCAGGAAAAAACAAACCGACCTGGGCTCCCACTTTGACCCAGTCTCCCACTTTGACCCAGCCTAAACAAGGTACCACATGACGCTCTGGGAAGACAAGATGGTATGAATGATAGTGACATTACCTGCTGCTGATTGCTCTATACAAACAAATATGGAGCTAGCACCTTATACCAACTGTGCCTCATGGCGTGGAAAAGGGTGTGACTTTTTAATATACTTAAATGATTCTGAAATGTTAAGGACAAAAGGAAATAACTTTATACAATACCCAGGAATGTTGAGTACATAAAGAAATAGTTTTGTATATAATTCAGAAATGTTAAGGACAAAGAGACATAACTTTATACATGGCCCAGAAATGTTAAGTACGTAAAGAAATATGTTTTGTATATGACTCAGAAATCTTAAGGATAGAAAAAAATATTTTTTTAAAGTTCTGAAATATGATAGAAAAACAGAAATAACATTTGTAATTGGCTCAGTACTGACAAATTAATACATTGTAAGGAATGCATAGAAGTAATGCTTTTGAAAAGTATAATAAAATCATTTAATTATACAAATGAACATATCAATGAAAAAAGAAAACAATATTAACAAATTATACAACAACATGATTAATTCATCAGCAGTTTCAAAAGACAAGTTACGTTGTAAAATAACAATTAGACATACATAAAGCTATACAGTAAACATAATTTGGTCAAAAGATTATTAGTGATCTGGCAACATGTCTAAAAAATCACAAATGCAATGTAAGTGCTTTAAATCAAGTCTTCATTTTTAATCACAAAACCCCATCATGGGTTGCCATGATGGGTCTGCTGTTAGTGTTTGTCTCAAAAGTCGAGAGGATTGATTTCATTGCACCAGGTTTCACCCCACTTGGCTCAGTCTCTTTCTGCAAGGTAGCCTGCTTAAAGCATCACACAAAGCACAAAATCCTTAGCTCCAGCGATGACTCCCAGAAGTCTCTGAGAAAAATGCACTCGTGAACCAAAAGACGTAGCTCAGAATCGAACATACAACCTTCGGAGCGAGGCTTGACCACTTCGCCACAGAGACTCCCTAGTGTCTGTCTACCTCCAGCAAAACATACAAAGTAGTTTATTTTTGTACCTGTTATTGGTCCAGTATTTCTTTTCTATGTGTGTCTAATGTACTATGCTTTTGGTAGCTTTATCCATTCCCTATCAAATACATTTGTTTTATGACAAAATGCATAGAAGCTTTGTGTGACACCTGTACTCAAAAAGAGTCTAGATTCTTCACCCCAAGTCTGCAGCAAATATCCAGCTTTCATAAACACACAGGGAACTACAGTAGTGACATGGCTAACTTGCTTGCTTGCTGCCCTATGGTCACCGTTTTTCTGTTTGAATCCAGATTAAAAGTTGTTACTTTAACCCAGACTGTCCAAGATGTTACCTTAACACACACAGTCCAAGTTATTACTATAACCCACACAATCTAAGTTATTACTATAACCCATATAATCCAAGTTATTACTATAACCCACACAATCCAAGTTATTACTATAACCCAGACAGGTTTTACTTTAACTCAGAATACGCCAATAAAAAAACAAAATAGAAAACTACATCTTGAAGGTATCTGTAGTATCAAAATAACAACATACCTATATTCTGCACACAACAATATAAAAAGTTCATTCTAATCCGTTGCTGACTCCATACTCAGTTTCCTTTCTTGTACTGCGACCTAACCTCCACACCTGAACTTCTGACCAAAAACTGCATTGTCTTTCTGGGAAACAAACTGAAATAAGATTGTCCAATGCATTTACTGTAATAATAAAACATATGATACACATAGAAATGGCTATATTACAAAAATATATATATATATTGAAATGTTATAATTTGGATAGTGTAACATTATCTAAATGTATGTTAGTTAATCATCAGATCATCCTCACTCCACATCAGACCATTTGTTCATAAGTACTCGGATCCCCTCCTGGGTACTTCCCTCAGCGTGTAGCGGTTGACAACGCCAGTTTTGTATTTGTTGATTATTCTTTAAATGTCATCATTTTGGTAGTTTGGTATTAACGAAAATGTAATTAATTACCAGCTTTCTCAGGGCAGCAAGTATAAAACAAGTGTACAAAAACCCATCCAGCAAGAGAGTCAGACATGGGGGGGGGGGGGGGGGGAGGAGAGAGAGAGAGAGAGAGAGAGAGAGAGAGAGAGAGAGAGGAGAGAGAGGGAGAGAGAGAGAGGAGAGAGAGAGAGAGAGAGAGAGACGAGAGGGAGTCGGAGAGAGGTCACTGGAACTATAAGTACACAGACTCTTCACAATCTTCTGACAGAGACAGGGCACATATGGACATGTCCTGAGAGTTGTGACATCAATTGTGGATGACAACACTATAAATTTGTGAGCCATTTTTCTTGGAAGTTCAAATGTTGCAGAATATCTGTAATCATTATATTCATTACACGCAGAAATACTAAAACAGGCATCACACAATAGAGTCTCCTATACATCAAGCAAATTGTCATTATTCACTGGCTTATCCATTGCAGAACTCTATCCCCAGAACAGCTTCTTGAGATTGTCATATAATCATATGCCGATGTAATAAGTCACTATCATTGAATGTAAGAAAGAGAGTGCTGAAATGCTATATAGATCCTGCTTTGCTGTATGGCAGTTAATCTTGGAATGTAAATGAACAAATTAGGAAGAAATTGGAAGCAACAGAGATGTTGTTCCTGAGGTAATCGTTACGAATTCCTTGGACTGCCAGAGTAACCAACAACGATTGTCTGAAAGAGGCTAATGAAACTAGAACATTATAAACAACAATAAGAAAAAGACAAACAGCTTTCTTTGGTCATATGATGAGTAGAGAGGATTGGAGAACAACATGACAACTGGAAAGATCAAGGAGAAGACAGGCAGAGGCTGACCAAGAGAAATGGATAGACTCAGATGGTGGCATTGAGGAATATCATTAGCAGAGTTGATTCAGAACACCAAAGACCGAGATCTGTGGAGAGTCATAAACACCTACGCCAACTGGTAGGGCACTTGATGATGATCATAAGCCAGATATCCTGCCTCTATTGTCATCATGCATAATCTCATCTCATCTCATCATGTTCTTCTTGTACCTTGCGGTGTCATGCATAAGTTATCCATAATATAATCCATGAGCTCGGTTGGACAAGGGCTCAATACCGGCACTCACCGTCCACTATGAAAGGGAAAGACTGGCCACTATACGTTCGTGCACTCAGGTCTAAAACAATGTGATGGTCCCACACTACACATAGCAAGCTCCTACCACAGAACTTTATTTGTTTTCATAATATAAAAGCAATACTGGCACCTTGGCGTCTTGACAGACGATATTGTGTAAAATAGTTATACCTCTCCATAACACAAAGCCTAGGCTGAATTAAGAGACACGTGTTGCCCGTGCAGCATGATCCCTCTCTCTGCCTGCCTTGTTTACTACAGAGGAATGGTAACATCAATATGTCTGGAACAAGACAAGGTGCAGAAGCTGCCGGACCAGCAAAGCAATGCTCTAACTGTCCGCCTGTCAGAGCTTCCATTCAGACCTGTTTTCCGACCAAGGCTTAGGGCCTTATCTGCCCTGCTATGATATTTAGTCTTTAAATTGCATTTCCTCACAGTAGGGAAAGGTTTGTACTCTTCCAATTGTGCTCCTCTGCAAGAAGCTGTTGGCACAATGTGGGGTGTCGGATTCGGTGAGCATCGCCCAACATTCGACACTAACAGAAAGCAGGTAGTACCGTCTTCTGCATATGGTAGCCCAGTCATATCTGACTAAGACCTGACATTAAATATGTAAAAGTATATTAAAATGACATAAAACTGACCTTCCTATCTTGGTAGCATAATACATTTTTGGTGGAACAGTAACCAGTTCATAATTTCTCAACATGGCATCAATTCCTGCCAATGCAGTCTCATTTGGTGTTAGCAATCTTTCATTCCGGCTGTGAATAAATAAATAAAGCAAATCAAATGTTAGAAATACCCTAATACCTAGTAAGTATTCTCTGTAAATTTAATCACAGAAGCGACAAACAATATGTTGCACGATTTATTGTCTGGCATATTTCGCTGCAACTTGTCAGGTGCAAATTGCAGAGTTATATATCATATGAAATGAATAATACTGCAGCTGAAACAATTAAAACACATGTTTTGCTGGTGTTGAGCCACAGGTGTTTACTATCGTTGAACCTTTGCACAGCTACAGCAAGGTTACATATAATTTCTTTCAAACAGTCCCCGGTGTTGATCATGGAGCCAACATATTCTAAATTAGACCAGAACTATACATATTCTATTGTGGGTAAGTTTTCTAATCTTGAAATTTAGATTTAACAGTGGTCTATTAAGTGTACTCTTTTGATTTACAACTGCTGAGGGTATTTTCAAGATTACAATGTGTGCAAGAACCCTTCTAATTTTTTGCCCTTATCTGAGACATCTCACCATCTGATTCACTGTCGATCTACTGCTCTACTGCCTGTCATACTCTGATTTGTAGAATTGGGGGGGGGGGGGGGGGGGAAATTAAGGTCGCCTGGCTAGTGCAGTTGCCGTGAACTGTGCAGGTTAGGGTTTTATCCGATCCACCAAATACTTTACAAGCTACGCAGCAGTTAAGAGGACCCTAGTGTCTGTATTTAAATATCAGATGTTTTCTAGATACTGTTGTGATTGAATAGTTTTTTTTAATTAGTAACATATTTGTAACTATTTTGAAAGGTATATTAGAGATAGTGACAAGAAAAAGAAAACAATGAATATTTGCCTTGGAATGATCTTATATTCTACGCTTTACGATTTCCTTATTAAAGTATGGACATTAAAGCCTACGCTTTACAATTTCCTGTAAAATATGGACCTTTTAGTCTATGTTTTACAATTTCCAACTTTAAATTTCTAGTGTGCGCAACAAGCATATTAGACCTCCAGTTTCACTCAGTCACTTTCTCGGGGATGATAGATAGTTACCATTCTCCTTCTCCTCCATTTTCTTCTTTCTCTTTATCTTCTGTATTTTATCTCCCAATGACACATTGGCTCTCAGCCAACTAACACCAAGCCCTCCTATATACAAACTTATTCATAATTGGCTGTATTCTGCAGCTAAAGCTTTCTGTGGTATAAGGGAGCCAGTTAATTACATCTTATGACATTGCATGATAAGTTACAGTTATAGTCCTTGTAACACACAATTGGTATCATTAGGAACCATTTGTTTTGATAAAAATATTTCCAGTGTAAGATATGTGCAGCCGGGAAGGTTAACTCGGTCAACAAAGGCCCGCAGAAGTCGGATGTGTCGGCCTAATGGCGCAAGAACGCAGCTCTCTGTAAACAGGCACAGCGCAATCATGTCCTGAAAAAAAACTCCGGATGAATGCAGAAGAAGATATGTGTAGAAAAGGTGCCCATAGAATTAGCAGTGGACCAGTGGAGATAGATCTCTTTTCTAGGCAGATTTTCTAGACAGATCTATTTTCTAGAACAAAAACAATCAAATACAACGAATCTAGAAAAACTGGGAATGAAAAGAGAGTTGCTGAAATAAATAAAAAAGAGGCAAGTGAAATATTTTGGCCCCATTAAAAGACATAACTCTAAAAAAAAACATACTGGAGGGTAAGGTTGAAGGCGAGTGAGCAAGGAGGTAGACAATGGTACAAGTGGGAAGATATCAAGATACGACGAACAGCAATCTGACAGAATGTACAGTCGGGGAGAGAGACAGACAGTGTTGAAGATCCATTGCAGCCAACCTTCATTGTGGAGATGGCTCCTGATTGATTAAGTGGAGACAGGCCAGAAAATCATGCAAAATAAAATCCATCCCTGAAGTGAACATCCCATGACCACACACTGTCCAGGATCTTTGTTCTCTGCAACAGACCCATCAGCCACTCTTGTTCCCACGTCCAAGGGTATGAATGTTTCTGCTGCCATAGCAAGTCACAGAGGAGTTTAGATTTTAGAGAGGGGTCTAATAATAAAGAAAGGAAGAAACTTGCTTTTGCAAGGTCATCTCTAAAAAATGCCATATGATGAAAATATGTCCGGTTCACAATATCCCCATTCTTCAAGGCAGGGTGGGGGGTGAGATGGCATATACAGAGAGAAAGATGTTGCATTTTGCTCAATCTTGTCTGAGAGGTGTCTTATAATGAAAATGGGTCATGAAATATTAGGTCATTGACGCCCACATTCTTGAAGGCAGGGTGGAAGCTGGGATGGCAGGAAGGGAGGCAAGCATGCTGAAGTCCTGACTGAAAGGTGTCTTATGATGAAAATGGGTCACACAGTTCTAGGTTCATGATATCTGCATTCTTGAAGTGAGTTGGAATGGCAGGTACAGAAATAAAGATGCCGACTCTTGCTCAGTCCTGTTTGAAAGATACCTTATGTTGAAAATGAGCCACACAATTCCATGTTTATGATACTAGCATTCCTGAAGGCAGGCAGGTGATTGGAATGGCAGGCAGAGAGAATGATGCCGACTTTTGCTCAGCCCTGTTTAAAAGATAACTTAAGAAGAAAATGGGCCACACAGTTCTAGATTCATGACACTAGCTATCCTGAAGGCAGGGTGGCTGTTAGGATGGCATGTACAGAGTGGCATGATGGGACAGAGTTTAACAGCACAGATTTTCAAGCTAGCTTTTAAGGTTACAGAAACAACCGGAGAAAGGTATTTAGGAGTCATGAGCCAAGAAGGGCTTCCCTCTAGAGTGCCAAGAACTTAAAGGGGCCAAGAGATCTCTGCAGTGAAGTTGTTAAGCTACCTGCCTTGTACTCTGAAGGTGTGGGTTCATTTCTGGACTTCATTAATCGGTTCCCAGGTGCAATTTTCCCAGAAACTCCTGGGGATCATCACTGGAGCTAGGGAGTTTATGCCGTGTGCGACACTTTCGGCAGCTGCTCTGCAGAAAAGGATCAAGATATACGGCATAATACCTGGTGCAATGAAGGAGTTGACCCACTTACCTCTTAATCCTCTACAGAGGCGAGAATATTAGTGAAAAAGGACTCCCATTGACGATTGAAAACCTCATGTTGTGTACACTGTAACAACCAAGCTTCTACTATATATTTCGAATATTGGGGGTGCCATTCCTATTATTGTGATGACATTTATAATATTGGGGTGTCATTCCTATTATTTCAATGACATTTCTAATCTTGGGGTGCCATTCCTATTCTTTTGATGACATTTCTAATATTGGGGTGCCATTTATATTAATTCGATGACATTTCAAATACTGGGTTGCCATTCCTATTATTTCAATGACATTTCTAATATTGGAGTGCCATTCCTATTGTTTTGATGATATTTCAAATATTGGGTACTGGGGTGCCATTCCTATTATTTCGATGACATTTCTAATATTGTGGTGCCATTCCTATTATTTCTATGACATTTCTAATCTTGGGGTGCCATTCCTATTATCTAGATGACATTTCTAATCTTGGGGTGCCATTCCTATTATCTAGATGACATTTCTAATCTTGGGGTGCCATTCCTATTATCTAGATGACATTTCTAATATTGGAGTGCCATTTCTATTATTTCGATGACATTTCTAATATTGTGGTGCCATTCCTATTATTTCGATGACATTTCTAATATTGTGGTGCCATTCCTATTATTTTGATGACATTTCTAATATTGTGGTGCCATTCCTATTATTTCAATGACATTTCTAATCTTGGGGTGCCATTCCTATTATTTCAATGACATTTCTAATCTTGGGGTGCCATTCCTATTCTTTTGATGACATTTCTAATCTTGGGGTGCCATTCCTATTATTTCTGTGACATTTCTAATATTGTGGTGCCATTCCTATTATTTCAATGACATTTCTAATCTTGGGGTGCCATTCCTATTCTTTTGATGACATTTCTAATATTGGGGTGCCATTTATATTAATTCGATGACATTTCAAATACTGGGTTGCCATTCCTATTATTTCAGTGACATTTCTAATATTGGAGTGCCATTCCTATTGTTTTGATGATATTTCAAATATTGGGTACTGGGGTGCCATTCCTATTATTTCGATGACATTTCTAATATTGTGGTGCCATTCTTATTATTTCTATGACATTTCTAATATTGTGGTGCCATTCCTATTATTTCTATGACATTTCTAATCTTGGGGTGCCATTCCTATTATCTAGATGACATTTCTAATCTTGGGGTGCCATTCCTATTATCTAGATGACATTTCTAATATTGGAGTGCCATTCCTATTATTTCGATGACATTTCTAATATTGTGGTGCCATTCCTATTATTTCGATGACATTTCTAATATTGTGGTGCCATTCCTATTATTTCGATGACATTTCTAAGATTGTGGTGCCATTCCTATTATTTCAATGACATTTCTAATCTTGGGGTGCCATTCCTATTATTTCAATGACATTTCTAATCTTGGGGTGCCATTCCTATTCTTTTGATGACATTTCTAATCTTGGGGTGCCATTCCTATTATTTCTATGACATTTCTAATATTGTGGTGCCATTCCTATTATTTCTATGACATTTCTAATATTGGAGTGCCATTCCTATTGTCTAGATGACATTTCTAATATTGTGGTGCCATTCCTATTATTTCGATGACATTTCTAATATTGTGGTGCCATTCCTATTATTTCGATGACATTTCTAATATTGTGGTGCCATTCCTATTATTTCTATGACATTTCTAATCTTGTGGTGCCATTCCTATTGTCTAGATGACATTTCTAATATTGGGGTGCCATTCCTATTGTTTCTATGACATTTCTAATCTTGTGGTGCCATTCCTATTATCTAGATGACATTTCTAATATTGTGGTGCCATTCCTATTGTTTTGATGATATTTCAAATATTGGGTACTGGGGTGCCATTCCTATTATTTCGATGACATTTATAATATTGTGGTGCCATTCCTATTATTTCGATGACATTTTTAATATTGTGGTGCCATTCCTATTATTTCAATGACATTTCATATATTGGAGTGCCATTCCTATTATTTCTATGACATTTCTAATCTTGGGGTGCCATTCCTATTATCTAGATGACATTTCTAATCTTGGGGTGCCACTCCTATTATTTCAATGACATTTCTAATCTTGGGATGCCATTCCTATTATTTAGATGACATTTCTAATCTTGGGATGCCATTCCTATTATTTCGAATGACATTTTGACTATTTGGATGAAATTCTGAAATTTGAATGAACAGAGTGGATTTTATCACTTGTGATAAATGAACAATAACAGTAATAACAATAACAACATGGTAGATACTCAAGATTTCAACATAACATAAGCTCTGAAGTATTCTCAAAGTATTCTTACCCAACTTTGAAATCCTTAATGAGGCCCGTATCCACAAACATCGGACACAGCTGCTGTCAATTTGATGTTATGGTGACCATTCATGTATAACTCTTCAATCAAGGATTCATGAAAACCTTTGGCAGCATGTTTTGATGCACTAAAAGTAAAACGGACATTGGAAAATGAAAGATAGTACCTACACATTGTTCAAATCGAAACAAGAATAAACATTTACAAAATTAAGCAAGAGTTCAAACCAAACATTAATTAAGCATAGGCCAGTTTGCCCATGTGTTACTGGGCCCATAAGGGCAGCAATAAATAGTAACACAGAAATCTACCATGCATATCATAAGAGGCCTCTAAGGAGGGTTGGTGTGAGACTGGCTACCTCATCTCATAGAAAATGTTTCAGCTGTAACATTCAACTAACCATGAACAAGCCTACAAGGGCTTGGCATGAGTTGGTTGAGGGCTTGGCATGTGTTGGTTGAGGGCTTGGCATGTGTTGGTTGAGGGCTTGGTATGAGTTGGTTGAGGGCTTGGTATGAATTGGTTGAGGGCTTAGTATGAGTTGGTTGAGGGCTTAGTATAAGTTGGTTGAGGGCTTGTGCTACAAAGGGGAACGAAGAATGGAGGAGAAGGAAGATGGCAGACCAATTAATATATTTCACAGAATAGAAAAAAAACCTCTGAAGTAAAATAAAAAGTAGAAACACTCAACAATAGATGAAAAGACAGTGTCTAAATTGAATGTAAAATATCTATGGCACTTCAGAAAGTTTTGACCTAGTGTATGTAAATTTGGTGGCCCCCCATTAGCATCATGGCTTGATGCTTACCTACTGGCCCAGTGGTCATCAGTTCAAACTCACATCAAAGTGGATTTGAACAATTGACGACCTGGTCTCTCATGTCAACCCAACCTAAAATGGGCACTAGGAAATGTTTCGGAAAGTGAAGTTGGCCGGCATGATTTTTTCTTTCATTTGTAAAATTACTAAATAATCTGCCGGCTTCGTGTGATGGCGTTAGGGACGCGGATCATACTCCCGCACACCCACGTTTGAAACACAGCTGCACGCAATTAGGCAACAAACTGTCTTGCTTTGGTGAATTATGAAACAATATGGGTGCCGGTCATTCAGAAAGCAATGGCAAACTACTGAACGTAAACATGTCAAAAGATCACAACAGCAAAAAATGTTGATATTGACTGCGACGTCGTGTAAAGGATATGCAACTAACTTTAACTAAATCTCACCTAGGCTACCATATTTGCTTTGAGATTTCTTTGTCCTTTTCTTAAACTATGAAAAACTTAACAGTCTTCAGAAAATCTAGGGACTGCATCTGGCTATCTGGTGTGCAGATAGCACGCCTACCATCATCATCATCAAGTGCCACCACTTCAATGCTTCTAAACGAAATCCAGCACGACTATACAAAATAGATAATAAATAGACAGCAGATAAAAGGTCACAAGAAACAGGTGCCAACAGGTAACTGAACAATGAATGAAAGATGATAACATGACACCAGATGGCACAGCTTGACATGGCAATAGGTTGAGAGTCATAAATAACAAACAAATTAAAGATCACAGCGTCACAAATAAGTCACAGATCATAACTTGACAATAGGGTAAAGGGCATAATTTGACCCCCCCCCCCCCCCCCCCCAAAAAAAAAAAAAAATAAAAAAAGAAGGAAAGGTCATATCTTGACAAAAAGAGGAAAGATAATAACCTGACAAAATGAGAAAAGGTCATAACATGACAAACACGATGAAGGAAATGTCACAACTTAACAACAGGTGGAAGATGTAACTTAGGATCCACATATGAGATTTAATACTAAACATGACATGGGTCAGCATGGCCGAATTGGTAAGAACGCGTGTTCTTAAACATACAGTGTGCTGATGCCGAGGAAAGGGGTTCAACCCCTACGCCGGACAGTTGGACTAAAATGTTGATCCTATCGTCCTTGACATGGGGACATAAATTACAAGTACCCCTGAAGTCGTAGTTGGTTCACCTGATGACGAGGGACACTGTTAATAGGGCAAAGCTAATCCACATGCAAAATTCAGTCCAGCACTACTAGAAGTAGTGTATATGGACTACTACACTTTAGTTCAAAGCGAGCGAGTGCACACACAAAAAAAAAAAAACTAAACATGACAAAAGGTAAAAAAGATGAAAGACTACATATCTTTAAAAATATCTCAATAATTTGGCCATTATACATATCATTGTGACTAGGAAAGAACAATGATTAAGGGCATGGTTATTAGAAGAAAAGGCAGGGGTCCACCAGCACAAGATTAGACACAAGACATTGCAGACACCTTTGGGTGTGAGAGTGCGGGGGAACTGTCACAGGATGGAGACACTTGTCAACAGGTCATGATGAGAGCGATGTTCTGCAGAGGATCTGCTACATCATGATGATGTGTGAATGTTGTCCACAACAGGTCAAGGACTTGCAACATTTAATATTTCTGCTACTATATAAGAACCACAACTCCACAACAGATCTAGGACTTGCAACATTTAATATTTCTGCTACTATATAAGAACCACAACTCCACAACAGATCTAGGACTTGCAACATTTAATATTTCTGCTACTATATAAGAACCACAACTCCACAACAGATCTAGGACTTGCAACATTTAATATTTCTGCTACTATATAAGAACCACAACTCCACAACAGGTCAAGGACTTGCAACATTTAATATTTCTGCTACTATATAAGAACCACAACTCCACAACAGGTCTAGGACTTGCAACATTTAATATTTCTGCTACTATATAAGAACCCAACTCCACAACAGGTCTAGGACTTGCAACATTTAATATTTCTGCTACTATATAAGAACCACAACTCCACAACAGGTCAAGGACTTGCAACATTTAATATTTCTGCTACTATATAAGACCACAACTCCACAACAGGTCTAGGACTTGCAACATTTAATATTTCTGCTACTATATAAGAACCACAACAGGTCTAGGACTTGCAACATTTAATATTTCTGCTACTATATAAGAACCACAACAGGTCTAGGACTTGCAACATTTAATATTTCTGCTACTATATAAGAACCACAACTCCACAACAGGTGAAGGACTTGCAACATTTAATATTTCTGCTAATATATAAGAACCACAACTCCACAACAGGTCAAGGACTTGCAACATTTAATATTTCTGCTACTATATAAGAACCACAACAGGTCTAGGACTTGCAACATTTAATATTTCTGCTACTATATAAGAACCACAACAGGTCAAGGACTTGCAACATTTAATATTTCTGCTACTATATAAGAACCACAACTCCACAACAGGTGAAGGACTTGCAACATTTAATATTTCTGCTACTATATAAGAACCACAACAGGTCTAGGACTTGCAACATTTAATATTTCTGCTACTATATAAGAACCACAACAGGTCTAGGACTTGCAACATTTAATATTTCTGCTACTATATAAGAACCACAACAGGTCAAGGACTTGCAACATTTAATATTTCTGCTACTATATAAGAACCACAACTCCACAACAGATCTAGGACTTGCAACATTTAATATTTCTGCTACTATATAAGAACCACAACTCCACAACAGGTCTAGGACTTGCAACATTTAATATTTCTGCTACTATATAAGAACCACAACTCCACAACAGATCTAGGACTTGCAACATTTAATATTTCTGCTACTATATAAGAACCACAACTCCACAACAGATCAAGGACTTGCAACATTTAATATTTCTGCTACTATATAAGAACCACAACTCCACAACAGATCTAGGACTTGCAACATTTATATTTCTGCTACTATATAAGAACCACAACTCCACAACAGGTCTAGGACTTGCAACATTTAATATTTCTGCTACTATATAAGAACCACAACAGGTCTAGGACTTGCAACATTTAATATTTCTGCTACTATATAAGAACCACAACAGGTCAAGGACTTGCAACATTTAATATTTCTGCTACTATATAAGAACCACAACTCCACAACAGGTCAAGGACTTGCAACATTTAATATTTCTGCTACTATATAAGAACCACAACAGGTCTAGGACTTGCAACATTTAATATTTCTGCTACTATATAAGAACCACAACTCCACAACAGGTCAAGGACTTGCAACATTTAATATTTCTGCTACTATATAAGAACCACAACTCCACAACAGGTCAAGGACTTGCAACATTTAATATTTCTGCTACTATATAAGAACCACAACTCCACAACAGGTCAAGGACTTGCAACATTTAATATTTCTGCTACTATATAAGAACCACAACTCCACAACAGGTCAAGGACTTGCAACATTTAATATTTCTGCTACTATATAAGAACCACAACTCCACAACAGGTCTAGGACTTGCAACATTTAATATTTCTGCTACTATATAAGAACCACAACTCCACAACAGGTCAAGGACTTGCAACATTTAATATTTCTGCTACTATATAAGAACCACAACTCCACAACAGGTGAAGGACTTGCAACATTTAATATTTCTGCTACCATATAAGAACCACAACTCCACAACAGGTCAAGGACTTGCAACATTTAATATTTCTGCTACTATATAAGAACCACAACTCCACAACAGGTCTAGGACTTGCAACATTTAATATTTCTGCTACTATATAAGAACCACAACAGGTCTAGGACTTGCAACATTTAATATTTCTGCTACTATATAAGAACCACAACAGGTCTAGGACTTGCAACATTTAATATTTCTGCTACTATATAAGAACCACAACAGATCTAGGACTTGCAACATTTAATATTTCTGCTACTATATAAGAACCACAACTCCACAACAGGTCTAGGACTTGCAACATTTAATATTTCTGCTACTATATAAGAACCACAACTCCACAACAGATCTAGGACTTGCAACATTTAATATTTCTGCTACTATATAAGAACCACAACAGGTCTAGGACTTGCAACATTTAATATTTTCTGCTACTATATAAGAACCACAACAGATCTAGGACTTGCAACATTTAATATTTCTGCTACTATATAAGAACCACAACAGGTCTAGGACTTGCAACATTTAATATTTCTGCTACTATATAAGAACCACAACAGGTCTAGGACTTGCAACATTTAATATTTCTGCTACTATATAAGAACCACAACAGGTCTAGGACTTGCAACATTTAATATTTTCTGCTACTATATAAGAACCACAACAGGTCTAGGACTTGCAACATTTAATATTTCTGCTACTATATAAGAACCACAACAGGTCTAGGACTTGCAACATTTAATATTTCTGCTACTATATAAGAACCACAACAGGTCTAGGACTTGCAACATTTAATATTTCTGCTACTATATAAGAACCACAACTCCACAACAGGTCAAGGACTTGCAACATTTAATATTTCTGCTACTATATAAGAACCACAACTCCACAACAGATCTAGGACTTGCAACATTTAATATTTCTGCTACTATATAAGAACCACAACTCCACAACAGATCTAGGACTTGCAACATTTAATATTTCTGCTACTATATAAGAACCACAACAGATCTAGGACTTGCAACATTTAATATTTCTGCTACTATATAAGAACCACAACTCCACAACAGATCTAGGACTTGCAACATTTATATTTCTGCTACTATATAAGAACCACAACAGGTCTAGGACTTGCAACATTTAATATTTCTGCTACTATATAAGAACCACAACTCCACAACAGGTCAAGGACTTGCAACATTTAATATTTCTGCTACTATATAAGAACCACAACTCCACAACAGGTCAAGGACTTGCAACATTTAATATTTCTGCTACTATATAAGAACCACAACTCCACAACAGGTCTAGGACTTGCAACATTTAATATTTCTGCTACTATATAAGAACCACAACTCCACAACAGATCTAGGACTTGCAACATTTAATATTTCTGCTACTATATAAGAACCACAACAGATCTAGGACTTGCAACATTTAATATTTCTGCTACTATATAAGAACCACAACTCCACAACAGATCTAGGACTTGCAACATTTAATATTTCTGCTACTATATAAGAACCACAACAGGTCTAGGACTTGCAACATTTAATATTTCTGCTACTATATAAGAACCACAACAGGTCAAGGACTTGCAACATTTAATATTTCTGCTACTATATAAGAACCACAACTCCACAACAGGTCTAGGACTTGCAACATTTAATATTTCTGCTACTATATAAGCAACCACAACAGGTGAAGGACTTGCAACATTTAATATTTCTGCTACTATATAAGAACCACAACTCCACAACAGATCTAGGACTTGCAACATTTAATATTTCTGCTACTATATAAGAACCACAACAGGTCTAGGCTTGCAACATTTAATATTTCTGCTACTATATAAGAACCACAACAGGTCTAGGACTTGCAACATTTAATATTTCTGCTACTATATAAGAACCACAACAGGTCTAGGACTTGCAACATTTAATATTTCTGCTACTATATAAGAACCACAACTCCACAACAGGTCAAGGACTTGCAACATTTAATATTTCTGCTACTATATAAGAACCACAACTCCACAACAGATCTAGGACTTGCAACATTTAATATTTCTGCTACTATATAAGGACCACAACTCCACAACAGGTCAAGGACTTGCAACATTTAATATTTCTGCTACTATATAAGAACCACAACTCCACAACAGGTCAAGGACTTGCAACATTTAATATTTCTGCTACTATATAAGAACCACAACTCCACAACAGGTCTAGGACTTGCAACATTTAATATTTCTGCTACTATATAAGAACCACAACTCCACAAACAGGTCAAGGACTTGCAACATTTAATATTTCTGCTACTATATAAGAACCACAACAGGTCTAGGACTTGCAACATTTAATATTTCTGCTACTATATAAGAACCACAACTCCACAACAGATCTAGGACTTGCAACATTTAATATTTCTGCTACTATATAAGAACCACAACAGATCTAGGACTTGCAACATTTAATATTTCTGCTACTATATAAGAACCACAACTCCACAACAGATCTAGGACTTGCAACATTTAATATTTCTGCTACTATATAAGAACCACAACAGATCTAGGACTTGCAACATTTAATATTTCTGCTACTATATAAGAACCACAACTCCACAACAGATCTAGGACTTGCAACATTTAATATTTCTGCTACTATATAAGAACCACAACAGGTCTAGGACTTGCAACATTTAATATTTCTGCTACTATATAAGAACCACAACAGGTCAAGGACTTGCAACATTTAATATTTCTGCTACTATATAAGAACCACAACTCCACAACAGGTCTAGGACTTGCAACATTTAATATTTCTGCTACTATATAAGAACCACAACAGGTGAAGGACTTGCAACATTTAATATTTCTGCTACTATATAAGAACCACAACTCCACAACAGATCTAGGACTTGCAACATTTAATATTTCTGCTACTATATAAGAACCACAACAGGTCTAGGACTTGCAACATTTAATATTTCTGCTACTATATAAGAACCACAACAGGTCTAGGACTTGCAACATTTAATATTTCTGCTACTATATAAGAACCACAACAGGTCTAGGACTTGCAACATTTAATATTTCTGCTACTATATAAGAACCACAACTCCACAACAGGTCAAGGACTTGCAACATTTAATATTTCTGCTACTATATAAGAACCACAACTCCACAACAGATCTAGGACTTGCAACATTTAATATTTCTGCTACTATATAAGGACCACAACTCCACAACAGGTCAAGGACTTGCAACATTTAATATTTCTGCTACTATATAAGAACCACAACTCCACAACAGGTCAAGGACTTGCAACATTTAATATTTCTGCTACTATATAAGAACCACAACTCCACAACAGGTCTAGGACTTGCAACATTTAATATTTCTGCTACTATATAAGAACCACAACTCCACAACAGGTCAAGGACTTGCAACATTTAATATTTCTGCTACTATATAAGAACCACAACAGGTCTAGGACTTGCAACATTTAATATTTCTGCTACTATATAAGAACCACAACTCCACAACAGATCTAGGACTTGCAACATTTAATATTTCTGCTACTATATAAGAACCACAACAGATCTAGGACTTGCAACATTTAATATTTCTGCTACTATATAAGAACCACAACTCCACAACAGATCTAGGACTTGCAACATTTAATATTTCTGCTACTATATAAGAACCACAACAGGTCTAGGACTTGCAACATTTAATATTTCTGCTACTATATAAGAACCACAACTCCACAACAGATCTAGGACTTGCAACATTTAATATTTCTGCTACTATATAAGAACCACAACAGATCTAGGACTTGCAACATTTAATATTTCTGCTACTATATAAGAACCACAACAGATCTAGGACTTGCAACATTTAATATTTCTGCTACTATATAAGAACCACAACTCCACAACAGATCTAGGACTTGCAACATTTAATATTTCTGCTACTATATAAGAACCACAACAGATCTAGGACTTGCAACATTTAATATTTCTGCTACTATATAAGAACCACAACAGGTCTAGGACTTGCAACATTTAATATTTCTGCTACTATATAAGAACCACAACTCCACAACAGGTCTAGGACTTGCAACATTTAATATTTCTGCTACTATATAAGAACCACAACAGATCTAGGACTTGCAACATTTAATATTTCTGCTACTATATAAGAACCACAACTCCACAACAGGTCAAGGACTTGCAACATTTAATATTTCTGCTACTATATAAGAACCACAACTCCACAACAGGTCAAGGACTTGCAACATTTAATATTTCTGCTACTATATAAGAACCACAACTCCACAACAGGTCAAGGACTTGCAACATTTAATATTTCTGCTACTATATAAGAACCACAACAGGTCAAGGACTTGCAACATTTAATATTTCTGCTACTATATAAGAACCACAACTCCACAACAGGTCAAGGACTTGCAACATTTAATATTTCTGCTACTATATAAGAACCACAACTCCACAACAGATCTAGGACTTGCAACATTTAATATTTCTGCTACTATATAAGAACCACAACTCCACAATAGGTCAAGGACTTGCAACATTTAATATTTCTGCTACTATATAAGAACCACAACTCCACAACAGATCTAGGACTTGCAACATTTTAATATTTCTGCTACTATATAAGAACCACAACTCCACAACAGGTCAAGGACTTGCAACATTTAATATTTCTGCTACTATATAAGAACCACAACTCCACAACAGGTCTAGGACTTGCAACATTTAATATTTCTGCTACTATATAAGAACCACAACTCCACAACAGATCTAGGACTTGCAACATTTAATATTTCTGCTACTATATAAGAACCACAACAGATCTAGGACTTGCAACATTTAATATTTCTGCTACTATATAAGAACCACAACAGGTCAAGGACTTGCAACATTTAATATTTCTGCTACTATATAAGAACCACAACTCCACAACAGGTCTAGGACTTGCAACATTTAATATTTCTGCTACTATATAAGAACCACAACAGATCTAGGACTTGCAACATTTAATATTTCTGCTACTATATAAGAACCACAACAGGTCAAGGACTTGCAACATTTAATATTTCTGCTACTATATAAGAACCACAACTCCACAACAGGTCAAGGACTTGCAACATTTAATATTTCTGCTACTATATAAGAACCACACTCCACAATAGGTCAAGGACTTGCAACATTTAATATTTCTGCTACTATATAAGAACCACAACTCCACAACAGGTCAAGGACTTGCAACATTTAATATTTCTGCTACTATATAAGAACCACAACAGGTCAAGGACTTGCAACATTTAATATTTCTGCTACTATATAAGAACCACAACTCCACAACAGGTCAAGGACTTGCAACATTTAATATTTCTGCTACTATATAAGAACCACAACTCCACAATAGGTCAAGACATCTTATCTGAAGGCCTGCATTATCTCAAGGACTACACTATCAATACAAACTTCTTACCAGTAGTCAGTCAGATTAACGAATCCGCTGAAACCTGCCATAGATACCACATTCAAAATATGACCCTGACCTTTCTTTATCATAGACGGCAAAAATTCTTTTACCATCTGAAAAGAAATGAACAATGACAAATTATGGCAAAGTATTTGAAAAGTTATCAGTGTGTTACATAAAGACATGGCGTCAAATTATGTTACATACAAGAGGGGAAATATGGCCCATAATATGTAACCTTGACCTGACAATCAGAACGTATGCATTAAGTCTGAAAGGACTTAGGCACAAAATTGCAAACCTTGACCTAGATCAGTCTTAAATGTTCATATTACTACCAGCTAAATCGTTCTTATTTGGAAGCCACAGTGGCGTAGTGGCTAGACATTCACCTGCTGGCAAAGTGGTCATGGGTTCAAATGTGCCTCAGAACAGATTTCTAATACTGACCTGGGCTCTCAGGTCAATCGAGCCTGTAAAGGGTACCAGGAAATGTCCTGGGATGTAAAGGCAGACCACTTGACCCACGAAGTGCTGATTGGTCTATACAAATATGGGTCTAAAACCATAAACGGGCCCCTGGTTTACTTTGATTAAATCGTGTTCATGCTCGACCTTGTGACAGTTTTGTTAAAAGATAAGGTGACGATATCTTGTATAACGCAGGGAGAGTATTTGAGGGAAAGAGAGACAAAGGAAAACCTAGCCTTGTATAATATATAATCTGAGGGGAAGAGAGATGGGGGAAACATACAGTCTTGCATGATATACAATCTGAGGGGAAGAAAGATGAGGGAAAACATAGTCTTGTATAATATACAATCTGAGGCGAAGAGAGATGGGGAAAACATACAGTCTTGTATAATATACAATCTGAGGGGAAGAGAGATGGGGGAAAACATAGTCTTGAATAATATATAATCTGAGGGGAAGAGAGATGGGGGAAAACATAGTCTTGTATGATATACAATATGAGGGGAAGAGAGATGGGGAAAAACATACAGTCTTGTATGATATACAATCTGAGGGGAAGAAAGATGGGGGAAAATCTAGAGTCTTGTATGATATACAATGTGAGGGTAAGAGAGACAGGGGAAAAACATAGTCTTGTATAATATACAATTTGAGAGGAAGAAAGATGGGGGAAAACATAGTCTTGTATAATATACAATCTAAGGGGAAGAGATACAAAGGTAAACCTGAGTGGCACCTTACAGTCTTGACAGACCAAAGTATGTGAGTTGGAATGTGGCCAAAATTCCATCACAATGCCTGGGCAGAGCTTCAGAGAAACATGTGGTGCCCAAACGACATGTTCCCTCTCTCGGCCTTGCCTTGCTACTCCAGAGGAATGGGTAACCACTACTTCTGGAAAAAGGTAGGCTGCAGACGCTGGCGGCTCAGTCAAACCTCCAAACCTCGCCTCCACGAGCAGGTGGCGAGTGGTGGCCAGACCCTGGCACCCAAGGGACTTGACTTAGAGGCGTTCAGCCAAGTCCCGCAGGTGAGGGCCTCGTACGCGCCTGGACCATACAACCCGTACATCTGTCAATCACAAGTGTCTGGACCTGTGTAAAGCATGTACTACCATCAGACTCCCCGCCTGACTTTTGCGGATCCCACGACCACCGGGAATAGGCCTGCAGGAGATATCACCGGAGATATTGCTCGTCTATTGCGAGTAAATCCCCCATCCTTCCACTGTGCGGATCTCGCGACCAGCTAGAATAGACCCGCCGGAGTAAACCTACAGTCTTGTAAAATATTAAATGTGAGGGGAAGAGAGATGGGGGGAAAACACAGTCTTCTTTAATACACAATCTGAGGAGAAGAAAGACAGGGGACAATATAATCTTGTATAATACACAATCTGAGGAGAAGAAAGACGGGGGACAACATAATCTTGTATAATACACAATCTGAGGAGAAGAGAGACAGGGGAAAATATAGTCTTGTATAATATATAATGTGAGGAGAAGAGAGATGAGGGAAAACCTACTCTTGTATAATATACAATGTGAGGAGAAGAGATCTCCATAACATTTTTGTGGATTTTAAAAAGGCTTATGATAGTGTCCATAGGAATAGTCTATGGAATGCTATGCAGGAATTTGGAATACCAAGGAAGTTAATCAACATGACCAGACTATGCATGGAAGATACTTATAATATAGTAACATATAAAGGCAGGAAATCAGACCCTTTCCAAATAACATCTGGCTTGAAACAGGGTGATGCACTATCGCCGCTCCTTTTCAATCTGGCTCTAGAGAAAGTTGTAAGGAAGGTAAAGGAGGAATGTGCTATTGGAGGAACATCCAGACTGCTTGGTTATGCAGATGATATAGATATTATAGGGGAAAATGAACAAAAGACATTAGAAATATTGACTCACTTAAAGGAAAAAGCTCAACAAATGGGGCTGGTTATCAACCAAGATAAGACAGAATATATGGTAATTTCAAGAGAAGGAACAGGCTAAAAACTCTGGCCACATACAAATAGATAATATGACCATTAAAAGAACGGAAACATACAAATACCTGGGTACAATCTTCAACTGCTCCAACATAATAAGGGAAGAAATACAAGCTAGAATCAACTCTGGAAATAAGATATACTATGCACTACAACATCTGCTAAAATCAAATGCGCTATCTCGTAACACCAAGATCACAATATACAAAACACTGATCAGACCAGTTGTGCTGTATGGCTCTGAAACCTGGAGTACAACTAAAGGAGACGAAGCCTTGTTACAAACCTTTGAGAACAGTCTTAAGACGCATCTTTGGGCCCATTAGGGATACACAAAGTGGAGAGTAGAAAAGAAAAAGCAACAAAGACATTTATGATCTGTTTAAGTCCCCGCTAATCACTGGTATCATGAAGGCTAATAGACTGCAATGGCTGGGGCATATAGAAAGAATGGAAGATAGTAGGGAAACAAACCTCGCTTACACTCAGGAAATAAATGACCGTAGACCCTGAGGTAGACCAAGAAGACGGTGGAGAGATAATATATATACAGACCTACAAGCACTTGGAATCAGCGACTGGCAAGAGAAGGTCAACCAGAGAGATGAATGGAGACGGCTTCTATCTGCAGCAAAGAACCTCAATGGCTCGGAATGCTGAAAAAGAAGAAGAAGGAGAGGAGAAGAGAGACAGGGGAAAACATATCTTGTATAATATATAATGTGAGGAGAAGAGAGATGAGGGAAAACCTACTCTTGTATAATATACAATCTGAGGAGAAGAGAGATGGGAGGAAAACAGTCTTGTATAATATACAATGTGAGGAGAAGAGGGACGGAGGGAAAACATAGTTTTGTATAATATACAATCTGAGGAGAAGAGAGACAGGGGAAAACATATAGTCTTGTATAATATATACTATGAGGAGAAGAGAGACAGGGAAAAACCTAGTTTTGTATAATATGCAATGTGAGGAGAAGAGAGACAGGGGAAAACATAGTCTTGTATAATATACAGTCTGAGGAGAAGAGAGACAGGGGAAAACCAGACAACTTGACACTATGGGATAGAGAACCATCTGTATTAAAAATAATTAGCTTTTAGCGATACAGAAGGCAGTGGACATACACTACGACTAACAAAATATAGCATGGAGTATTAGAAAATAAGAGGTAATAATTAGATAGGGATAGGTTGGCAGACAGAGAGAGGTATAGACAGTCAGACAAAAGGAGGGATAGATGGACAGACTGAGGGAGGTATCAGGAGTCTCCATGGTGAAGTGGTCAAGCCATGTGACTCGGGCTGCAAAGGTTATGGGTTCGATTCCGGGCCGCGTCCTTCGGTTCACGAGTTAAATTTTTCAGAGACT
Organism: Cepaea nemoralis; assembly: GCA_014155875.1. Classification (NCBI taxonomy): domain Eukaryota; kingdom Metazoa; phylum Mollusca; class Gastropoda; order Stylommatophora; family Helicidae; genus Cepaea; species Cepaea nemoralis. The sequence goes on from JACEFZ010020339.1 coordinate 50,669, forward strand.
CCTGTGGGTCGTCGCTACAGCTGCGGAGTTCGTGCTTCGACACTTTCCGTGCTGCGGAAAGAGACCGAGCCATACGGGATAGAACCCGGTGCAATGAAGTCAACGACCCTGTAAACTTTTAAGCGGCTTTTTTTAAGAGGGAGGTATAGACAGACAGATAGTGACAGAGAAAGGCATAGGGAAAATAGATAGAAAGAGATGTAGTCAGTTATAGATAGACAGGCAGAGGGAGGGAAAGATACACTGGCATGGACTTAAAGAATTAGATTAATTGACATACCACTGACTGACTGACTGACCACCCCCCCTCCCACCCACCCAGCCACCCACCCACATGCATACACAACCCCCCCCCCCCCCCCCCCCCCCCCCAAAAAAAAATATTTGGAACACAACCCATCATATTAATATTTTAAGATTTCAACCAAAATGCTAAAGGAGTGATTTGTATGCGACTTCTTCTTAAAGCCCATGCCATGTGGTGTTGGGGAAGAAAAGGCAGTTGTCATCCAGCACAAAGATGGACACAGAGTATTGCAGACACCTTGGGCCTAAGAGTTTCCATCAAGGGAAAACTGGCACAGAATGGAGACACTTGTCAACAGGCCAGGATGAGAGCGATCTTCTGCAAATGACTTGCTATATGATGATGATGTATGAATACTGGTTGGGCTACTTCTTCTTCTTGTAGAAGATGCCATGGTGGCTTTGGTGTTTGTCTGTCCGCAGTCTATTGTCTCATGTGCTGCCAATTTTTTCTGATACTGATATTCCTCCATGCCATGATGCCAAACTGTCCAGCATCTTCTTTCTTCATCTCCCCTGCCTCTTTTCCCCTCAAACTTTCCAGCTGTGATGACATACTCCAGCTTTCCTCTTCTCATGACATACCCAAAGATTATGGAGTGTCTTCTTCTGATTCAAGAAACCAGTTCTCTTTGTGAGTTAACTTCTTTCAAGATATCTTCATTGCTCTTTCTATCCATCCATGTTGTTATCATTCTTCTATAATACAACATCTCTGCAGCCTCCACATAATTACTCATCTGTTAACAGTACATGATTCGCGTCTATACATCAGGACTTGCTCAATATAGCTCTTAAAAAAATCTTCTCCTCACTCGATTGACAAAGATAAATTGCAGAGAATATTCTTCATCATGTTTCAGCAATGCAGAGGTGCAAGACAGCCACGGGTATATCACAAGCTGAAAGAGAACAACTGCAAAAACAGATAGACGAGATGAAGAAACAAGTCAAGGCACTACTAACACCGACTCCGACCAGCGACAACGAAAAACTACTGGCGGAAAATAAAGAGATCCAGCAAAACATCAAGCAAGAAGTGGAACATATGGTACTGATTAAGAAGGAGAACGAAGAAATCCTACAAACCATTAAATCAGAGCGAGAACTACAGAAAGCTGAAATGGAACTTCTCCGAAACAAAACAACAGAAGCGTACAAGAAATTACAGAGAAACCGCAAGATGAAAACCAAGAGACCGAGCCTGAATCGTAAGCGAAAGCCAGCAGCCCAACCACGACGCCCGAAACAGACAAAGGGAAGCCAATATCCCGCCAGTCATCCGAAGAAAACCGAGATGAGCACCCTGACGAAGGCAGAGAGGACGCCCCGATACCGCCAATATTTACCGATGAAGAAATCGCAGAGATGAACAGGGATCATGAACTCAGGTGCAAGGAATACAGAAGGCGCATGGAAGAAAAAGAAAAGAAGTACAAGAAACACAAGGGAAAACCAATGCCCTACCGTTTCTATAAAGAATGCCCAGACCTAAACACGGATGACGTACACCCATGGCCATACTATATAGATGAAGGAGAGATCGTCCCATGGCTGACCACAGAGGAAGAAATCGAAAGACAACAAAAACTCAAACTCGAAAGAGAACAAAGGCACAAGGAAGAAAATGAAAACATCGAAAAGCTGCTACGGACTATACACAAGAAAGGAGGCAAAAAGACCAAATAAAAAGTCCTTATAAGGACTGCAACCAGAAGAGCCAGAAACTACCACTAACAAAAGAAACCACGAGGAGACGGGCACAAAGGACAGCTGCCACAAACCCCCCAGCTGACGTCATAGACACAAATCAACATAACCAGTCCGAGATTGGACTCACTCATAAGAGCGCACAAGACAAGAATTAGGGTGAATGAACCCACAAAAACCACGGACCTCAACAATAACAACAGCTGAAGAAGCAGGTTGAACGAGGCCGAATTTGGAATTTTTGTTTTGAAAATTGGAATTGGAATTGGAATTCATCATGTTAAATGCTGCCTTTAATTAGGCTACTCTATATTTAGCTTCATTAATACATCTTCCATCTGCCGTTATTAAAGTATCCAAACAATTCAATATATTGACTTATTTCAGATTGGTTCCATTCCCTGTGATGTTGCATTTGGGTATACAAATTTGCTGATAATAACCATTACTTCTGTTTTTGTTGTTGTTGTTAGTTAGTTAGTCGACAGATCATCCTCATTGCACATCGAAACATTCAATCTTTAAGTGCTCGGATCCCCTCCTCAGTAAATCCTGCAGTGTGTAGTGGCTAAAGACATCAGTTCTGTCTTGGTTTATTAATCTTCTTTGGCTTCTTGTGTAGTGTTCTTGTTTGGCCACACCTCTATGTTTTTTTGTATTCAGACTAAGTCCTTTGTTTTGACTTTCTGTTGTAATTACATCTATAATTTCTTGTAACTGCGCATCATTTTCAGCCACCAAAACCAGGTTATCAGCATAACGCAGGTTGTTTACATTATACCCACCAACCGATATTCCTGGTATGTCTTGTATGGCTCTTGTTATTATTTCACTTTGTATGTTACAGGCAAACAATATTCATTCAACGACAGCCACATACCCAGAAATGTGATAGAGTGTTGACCTCAAATGTTCTTCTGATGTCTTTTTCAGACAGCTCCAGCAACGGACCAGCATTACATATTCCTGCATTGTTGACAAGGATGGTGACATCCCCAGTATCTGCACGAACTCTGTCAGCAACTTCTTTGATTTGAGATGAATTTGTGATGTCACATACATACGCAAATCCTTTCCCTCCAGCTTTCTTGATGTCTGCTAGAGTTTTTTCATTGTTTTCCTGTGGAATTAAAGAAAGTGATGAATTGAGATCAGACAGCATGTAAGTCACAAATGATACAAGTAAACATCTAGGAAGTATGATCACAGAGGATAGCAGAATAGACAAAGATATATCGAAATCTGATGTCAAAAAGCAAGTATGCAACTATCACCCATACTGCAACATCTAAATATTTCTATGTCTGCAAAACGACAGATAATAAATAGCATGCCCATATCAACCCTATGCTACCAATCTCAGACTCTGGCAATATTTAAATAGCACTTATGTAAAATCAACACCTGCGGGATGAGATTACCTGAGAAGAGCTGCAAACTAATTATCCAAGTGTGAGTAAGAAATGTTGTTATCAGACTGACAGTGGGATCAAAGGGTTCAGCCGTCTTGTTATAATACAACACTTTCAGTTACCAGTGCTGGTGCTACACCAAAGAAGTTCTGATACAAGAGCAAGAAGGTAGATCAGAAGAAAATGGATTGACAACATTAAAGATACAGTACAGTCACATGGAATGACCTAACCACCCATCAGGTGCTGGAGTGTCAACTGTTCCTTCACAAGACACATGATGGCAAAAGTGGAAAATGATGATAAAATCATTGTTGGTAGTTTATAAAGGTGTCACAATGTGGCATATCCATCTATGTGATGTCTATGTGTGGCAGATGATAACTGTTGCATGCATAAGCACACATACAATTTCATACACATGTGACATAGAAAATGTTGGCCACACTTAAAAATTGCACTACTGAAGAACAGCGTGCTGTTGTAAGGTTTTTTGTGGGCGCCAGAGAACTTACTGCCATTGATAATCATAAGGAAATTTTACATTCTATAGTGGCAAGTGTTTGCCTGCAACATCTAGAGCAATGAAAACCTTTATGGATTAAAACAGATAAACAACAAAAGTCAAAGTAATAAGATCATGGACTTTTCCTGTAGCAACATACGGGTGTGAAACATGGACATTCAACAAATCAGCTGAAAAGCATGCACATTTGCAATTTTGGATATAAATGTTGACCACAATAAAGTACTGAACTAAAGTACCACATATTAGTACTGAACTAAAGTGCCACATATAAGTACTGAACTAAAGTACCAAATATAAGTACTAAAGTACCATATATAAGTACTGAACTAAAGTACCACATATAAGTACTGAACTAAAGTACCACATATAAGTACTGAACTAAAGTACCACATATAAGTACTGAACTAAAGTACCACGTATAAGTATTGAACTAAAGTACCACATATAAGTATTGAACTAAAGTACCACATATAAGTACTGAACTAAAGTACCAAATATAAGTACTAAACTAAAGTACCACATATAAGTACTGAACTAAAGTACCAAATATAAGTATTGAACTAAAGTACCACATATAAGTACTGAACTAAAGTACCACATATAAGTACTGAATTAAAGTACCACATATAAGTATTGAACTAAAGTACCACATATAAGTACTGAACTAAAGTACCACATATAAGTACTGAACTAAAGTACCACATATAAGTACTGAACTAAAGTACCACATATATGTACTGAACTAAAGTACCACATATAAGTACTGAACTAAAGTACCACATATAAGTACTGAACTAAAGTACCACATATAAGTACTGAACTAAAGTACCACATATAAGTACTGAACTAAAGTACCACATATAAGTACTAAACTAAAGTACCACATATAAGTACTGAACTAAAGTACCACATATAAGTACTGACCTAAAGTACCACATATAAGTACTGAACTAAAGTACCACATATAAGTACTGAACTAAAGTACCACATATAAGTACTAAACTAAAGTACCACATATAAGTACTGAACTAAAGTACCACATATAAGTACTGAACTAAAGTACCACATATAAGTACTGAACTAAAGTACCACATATAAGTACTGAACTAAAGTACCACATATAAGTACTGAACTAAAGTACCACATATAAGTACTGAACTAAAGTACCACATATAAGTACTGAACTAAAGTACCACATATAAGTACTGAACTAAAGTACCACATATAAGTACTGAACTAAAGTACCACATATAAGTACTGAACTAAAGTACCACATATAGTACTGAACTAAAGTACCACATATAAGTACTGAACTAAAGTACCACATATAAGTACTGAACTAAAGTACCACATATAAGTACTGAACTAAAGTACCACATATAAGTACTGAACTAAAGTACCACATATAAGTACTGAACTAAAGTACCACATATAAGTACTGAACTAAAGTACCACATATAAGTACTGAACTAAAGTACCACATATAAGTACTGAACTAAAGTACCACATATAAGTACTGAACTAAAGTACCACATATAAGTACTGAACTAAAGTACCACATATAAGTACTGAACTAAAGTACCACATATAAGTACTGAACTAAAGTACCACATATAAGTACTGAACTAAAGTACCACATATAAGTACTGAACTAAAGTACCACATATAAGTACTGAACTAAAGTACACACTATAAGTACTGACCTAAAGTACCACAAATAGTACTGAAACTAAAGTACCACAGTATAGTACTGAACTAAAGTACCACATATAAGTACTGAACTAAAGTACCACATATAAGTGACTGAACTAAAGTAACCACATATAAGTACTGAACTAAAGTACCACATATAAGTACTGAACTAAAGTACCACATATAGAGTAACTGAACTAAAGTACCACATATAAGTACTGAACTAAAGTACCACATATAAGTAACTGAAATAAAGTACCAAATATAAGTACTAAACTAAAGTACCACATATAAGTACTGAACTAAGTACCACATATAAGTACTGAACTAAAGTACCACATATAAGTACTTGAACTAAAGTACCACATAATAATAGGACTGAACTAAAGTACCAAGATTAAGTACTGTAAACTAAAGTACGCACATAAGTAATTACGAACTAAAGTACCACATATAAGTTACTGAACTAAGTACAACATATAAGTACTGACTAAAGTACCACATATAAGTACTGAACTAAAGTACCACATATAAGTACTGAACTAAAGTACCACATATAGTACTGAACTAAAGTACCACATTAAGTACTGAACTAAAGTACCACATATAAGTACTGAACTAAAGTACCACATATAAGTACTGAACTAAAGTACCACATATAAGATACTGAACTAAAGTACCACATATAAGTACTGAACTAAAGTACCACATATAAGTACTGAACTAAAGTACCACATATAAGTACTGAACTAAAGTACCACATATAAGTACTGAACTAAAGTACCACATATAAGTACTGAACTAAAGTACCACATATAAGTACTGAACTAAAGTACCACATATAAGTACTGAACTAAAGTACCACATATAAGTACTGAACTAAAGTACCACATATAAGTACTGAACTAAAGTACCACATATAAGTACTGAACTAAAGTACCACATATAAGTACTGAACTAAAGTACCACATATAAGTACTGAACTAAAGTACCACATATAAGTACTGAACTAAAGTACCACATATAAGTACTGAACTAAAGTACCACATATAAGTACTGAACTAAAGTACCACATATAAGTACTGAACTAAAGTACCACATATAAGTACTGAACTAAAGTACCACATATAAGTACTGAACTAAAGTACCACATATAAGTACTGAACTAAAGTACCACATATAAGTACTGAACTAAAGTACCACATATAAGTACTGAACTAAAGTACCACATATAAGTACTGAACTAAAGTACCACATATAAGTACTGAACTAAAGTACCACATATAAGTACTGAACTAAAGTACCACATATAAGTACTGAACTAAAGTACCACATATAAGTACTGAACTAAAGTACCACATATAAGTACTGAACTAAAGTACCACATATAAGTACTGAACTAAAGTACCACATATAAGTACTGAACTAAAGTACCACATATAAGTACTGAAACTAAAGTACCACATATAAGTATTGAACTAAAGTACCACATATAAGTACTGAACTAAAGTACCACATATAAGTACTGAACTAAAGTACCACATATAAGTACTGAACTAAAGTACCACATATAAGTACTGAACTAAAGTACCACATATAAGTACTGAACTAAAGTACCACATATAAGTACTGAACTAAAGTACCACATATAAGTACTGAACTAAAGTACCACATATAAGTACTGAACTAAAGTACCACATATAAGTACTGAACTAAAGTACCACATATAAGTACTGAAACTAAAGTACCACATATAAGTACTGAACTAAAGTACCACATATAAGTACTGAACTAAAGTACCACATATAAGTACTGAACTAAAGTACCACATATAAGTACTGAACTAAAGTACCACATATAAGTACTGAACTAAAGTACCACATATAAGTACTGAACTAAAGTACCACATATACGTACTGAACTAAAGTACCACATATAAGTACTGAACTAAAGTACCACATATAAGTACTGAACTAAAGTACCACATATAAGTACTGAACTAAAGTACCACATATAAGTACTGAACTAAAGTACCACATATAAGTACTGAACTAAAGTACCACATATAAGTACTGAACTAAAGTACCAAATATAAGTACTAAACTAAAGTACCACATATAAGTACTGAACTAAAGTACCACATATAAGTACTGAACTAAAGTACCACATATAAGTACTGAACTAAAGTACCACATATAAGTACTGAACTAAAGTACCACATATAAGTACTGAACTAAAGTACCACATATAAGTACTGAACTAAAGTACCACATATACGTACTGAACTAAAGTACCACATATAAGTACTGAACTAAAGTACTACATATAAGTACTGAAATGTTTTTGGGGGAAAAAAAAGAACAAGCATATCTGTCTGATAATAACTCAGAACTGAAAAAGATTGATTAGGATAAATAAAATTAAGGCAATATTTTTGACACATAAAAAAAACCTTAATATCTGTAAAAGAATTATGGAGGGAGATAAACTGGGGAAGTGAAAGACAACGGCAGAGGCAAGATACCGGGTGCCATATGATAGAGAGACATTGTGAAATACTGTTATGGGGGAAGACTTGTGCCCAGCACAAGACACTGGATGGTGATGATAGATGCATTGTTAACTCTACTGCTTTCAGATGTAATTTCATAGTTACAATGTGTTCAGATGTAATTTCATAGTTACATTGTTTTCAAGTGTAATTTCATAGTTACATTGTTTTCAGATGTAATTTCATAGTTACACTGAACATAACATGATCTATTTCTTCTTCTTTAGTATCCTGGCCTGGAGCAGACATTGGCAGCCATGACTCTTCACCTCTCTGTTTTGACGCAGCTTACTTTATTATTTGTTGCACGGTTGTTTAAGCTTTGCAAATGCAACTTTGTTTTCCTTTGCTTCTTTCGCTTAATATTCTCACACACAAGGCTAATTTCTCTTTACACCGCTTCTGATGATGATGTTGTCTTCCACTTATGCCATCAGGGGCCATGGGGAGGAGTAATTGGAGTCCCAGCGCCTGTGACTAGCGCCTTTCCTTCAATTTCCTCCATATTTTTGTGAACAGACTTGTCGAGGATCAAGTAAATTCCCTACCTGTTTGCTAGACCTAACGTAGGTTCCTTATATTCTTTACCCTTGTGTATTTGCTACAACAACCATGTCACACTCATGGTCTTATGATGATATCTCTCATACATCTGATGTGTTTTCTCCTGATAGTTTTTATGTCATCTACCAGCACCTGCAGCTGTCAATACTTCAGCATTTGTTTTCTTCTCTGTCCGTGATATTCTCAACATTTGTTTTAACAAACTACATCTTCACTGCTTTCAGTTTCTTCATCATTTCATGACTCTCTGTCCACCATTCACATCTACAAGGAAAAAAAGATCACACATATCTGTCAGCAAGCACTCTTTATAATATATTAAAAACTGTTTAAGAACTGGAAGTTATAACTGGCATCTAGCTGACTTGACAGATGATAGTTTGTAAACTGGAGTTATACCTCGCCATAGCACAAAGCCTACACTGAATTTAGAGACCATGTGTTGCCCATGCAGCATGATCCCTCTCTTGGCCTGCCTAGTTTACTCCAGAGGAAAGGTAACACCAAAGCGTCCGGAACAAGACAAACTGCAGAAGCTGCTGGATCAGCAAAGCAATGCTCTAATTGTCCATTTATCGGAGCATTCTTTCATTCTAGACCAGTTTCCGACCAAGCCATAGGGTCTGGTATGCTCTGCCATGACATTTAGTCTGCCATGACATTTAGGATGCATTTCCTCGCACTAAGGTAAGGCTTGTACCCTCCCAGTTGTGCTCCTCCACCCTAAGCTGTTGGCACAATAAGGGTTGTCGGTATTGGTGAGCGCTGCCCAACATTTGGTTCTAACAGAAAGCAGGTAGTACCGTCTACTGTCATACGGTACCTCAGACTATAACCGGAAATGATGTAGTTTTGATAAATGAATACTGAATTTAAGAATCAACCTCACTGCACTCCGATCATTCCCAAACCTGCTCCGTCTCACTCTACAAAAGCCACACAAGAGTTCCCATGCTGATTATTCCAGCAGAGATTTTACTTGAAGTCCACATAGCTTTTCCACTACATGATGAGTACTGTCCAGACACTCTTATATAGTAACACATAACATAAAAATAAAATGTTGATTGATTGATTGACTGATTTAGGAATCGACATCACAGCATTCGGGGCATTCCCATAAGCGCTCCGTCCCCATCCTCAGAAGCCAGCGAAGAGTTCTAACCCCAATAGTACCAGTAGCAAAAAAAAGAAAATGTGAAACTCAAAAGTGCCTACCTCATCAACGCAAACACACAACATCCACTGCATAGTGAAATTAAGAAGGTAAAGGGCAACAGGATAAAAAGAGGAAAATCGTGGATGGGTCAAGTCAAAGATATTCTACAACAGGTATGTTCACTTTTTTTTTGGAGCTCATTCCCTTTGAACTCAAGCGTAGTCCATACACACTATTTATAGTAGTGATGGGCTGAATTTTGCATGTGCATTAGCTTTTCCTATTACCGTGTCCCTCGCCATCAGGCGAACCCACTCCAACTTCAGAGGTACTTGTAATTTACGCCCCCAAGTAAAAAAAGACGACAGGTCAACAATTTAGTCCATCTGTCTGGTGTAGGGGTTGAACCGATTACCTCGGTATCAGCTCAACGAATGTTTAAGAACACGCGTTCTTGCCTATTCGGCCATGTGGATCTGCGGCGTGTTCACTTGAAAACTTAGAACCTGGCGAGGAGTGGGTACAAATGCCAACAGAGTTCTGTACAATTTTCACTTTGCATCCAACTACACAGAAAATGCAGACAAGAAAATTTGGCTCCTGTGGAGGCAGAAGAATTCTTTAGAGGGTGATGCTATCATTTACACAGATGGGCCAGTCGTTTGACGAGTGAGAAGTTCATGGGCCTTTATGGCTCAATTTGGAGATAGAATTGTGAAGGAAGATTCTGGTGCTTTTGCTTTGACCACAAGTAGTCTGACTATAGAAGTCATGGCAGTAAGTAAAGCAATAACATGGCTCGAGACACAGGCATTCACTCGGGCATGCTTCCTTAGTGACTCAATGAGTATGCTCAAGAGGATAGAGATGGGGTAGATCCGAAGAGAGTGGTTGCTGTCTCTGGAGCTGTCTTGACTGGCAAAGATTAGTTTCATCTTCGTGCCAGGGCATGCGGGTATACAAGGGAGGAATGAGCAGGCTTGCAGGTAGGGCTACCGTGGAAGGTGGACGAGCCATGTACCAGGCAGACATACTGAATGCTCTACGAGAAGTAAGATGTTTGCGAGAACCAAGTGTTGACTGTGAATCTACAACCAGGTCAGACTGCGAGAACAGCAAATTAAAAGAGGTGTGGCCAGACAAGAACATTATGCAGGAAGCCAAAGAAGATTATTAAACCAACACAGAACTAGTGTCGTTAGCTGATAAACGCTGCAGGATTGACTGAGGAGGGAACGAGAGCTCTTATGAACTAAATGGTTCGATGTGCAACGAGGATGATCTGTCGACTAACTAACCAACAAAATAGTCACTATAAAGAACAATTTAAAAATAACCACTGAAAGGTACATTACTTTATTTATGTCCCAGATCACAACAACAGCTCCCAGTTTTGCAATCTCCAGTGCAAACTCTCTCCCGATTCCATGACCGGCACCAGTTATCAGAACAATCTCTCCATTGATTGACTTCCTTGGGGGCGGAAAAAACACTGAAATCAGTGCCCTGATGTAGCCATAAATAAGAACAAGTAAAACTTTGGTGATTTCAACAATTGCATTTACAACGCTCATCTTTGAAGGTCATGCAATGGTTTTGGAAACAGCAGTAAAGTCAAACGTATACCTGAAAAACATAAGAAAAGTGTAATATTTCAAGACAGTTGCAAAAAAAAAAATGGAAAAAGGATATATATATATATATATATATATATATATGAATGAGGGTGAAACAAATAATTATCCACACTCCGGTTTACTTCTTTGTGCTGCACTGCTTTATCAGCTTTTCCGAAGGAAGGTAAAAAGTTTCTTTTACAGAATAGTTACTGGTAACAAGACATGGATTATTCACAATGAGCCTGACAGTAAATGGCAAGGAATGGAATGGACACATTCTCAATCTGCGATCAAGAAAAAGTGCAAACTATTGAATGTAAAATTACAGTTGATTACCATGTCTTGTAAAGCTTAAAGTATAGATCAATGTTAATTTTTTTTTAATGTGATTGTAAATATAAGTCACTTCAAAATTATAAACTGGTGGTTGTGGTAAAATCAGTTCTAGTTAGAAACATATTATTATAAATATAAGTCTATTACAATTTTGAAATATGTCAGTGTAAAATATCAGTCGCTTCTAATTTAGAAATAGTTTAGTTTAGTTTAGTCGATGGATCAACATCACGGCACATGGGTGTGACCCATAAGAGTTCCATTCTCCTCCTAGCTCAAACCTGAGTTTGGAGAAACTCAGCTCAGTGCGCAAACTCCGTAACACCAGCGAGGATCCTGAAATACTTTGGAAATTTACTAATTTAGAATTATGTTATTGTAAAGTATAAGTCACTTCCAATTTAGAAATATGTGATTGTAAACTAGTAAATCACAAACATGAAAAAAAATGCTGGGGTTCTTGTAAAGGACATGCAACTAGCTTAAAGTACAGGTCATTTTGAAGTTTGCAATATGTGATTGTAAAGCATCAGTCACTTCACAGTTAGAAACATGTGGTTGTAAAGTGTAAGCCCGATTATAGTTATAAAATATTAATTGATTCAGTGCCAAGCAAAAAGTAGATTTGGACCGAACAAAAAATAAATGACGGAAAATGGGAAGTTGGGGTGGGTCACAGTTATGACCTAAAAGTTGTTAATATGGTAGCAGACATGTTGTATTATACATCAAATTAAAAGAGGCTGCTCAGGAAAAACTACTGTATTTTCATTTTAATTGAGACATTGTACAATGACAACATCTCAGCGATATATAAACCCATGGAAGATATGGGAAGTCGCTTAAGATGATTAATCATCCCATGGCACTTAATCAGTGAAAATATACTGTAAATATAAGTCACTTCAAAGTTAGAAATATAGGATTATAAAGTGTAATTCACTTCAAAGTTAGAAATATGGGATTGTAAAGTGTAAACCACTTCAAAGTTAGAAATATGGGATTGTAAAGTGTAAATCACTTCAAAGTTAGAAATATGGGATTGTAAAGTGTAAATCACTTCAAAGTTAGAAATATGTGATTGTAAAGTGTAAATCACTTCAAAGTTATAAATATGTGATTGTAAAGTGTAAATCACTTTACAGTTAGAAATACATTTGGTTATAAAGTATAAGTCTTTCGTAGGTAGAAATAATGGTACTTTTCTGTTAAATCATCCCAACAAAAAAGCATCCCTTACAGGACCTCATTTGCATCAGTCCTGCAATCACTTCCGGTTAAGTGCTCAGTGGACAGCTGGACTGATCGATGGATGTTTTGTTAGTTTTTGGACCCGTAAGGCCCTCATTGTCGTTGGAGTATTCTGACAACAGAGAGGGCCCTACGGACCAAAAAATCTGATGACAGTGAGGGCCCTATGGGCCCAAAAACTAACAAAACATCAATCGATTGGTCCAGCCGTCTACCGAACACTTAACCGGAAGTGATTGCTGGACTGATGCAAATGAGGCTCTGAAAGGGATGCTTTTTTTGTTTGGGGAAAATTAACAGAAAAGTACCAACATATTAATATATAACTGTAAAAATAAGTCAATTCAAAAGGCTATAAATATGAAAAGTAAAATACTTAAAAGGGAGGTTTAAAGGTGAGAGGATAGACTAAGACTTCAGTTAGAAAGATGTGATTGTAAATAACAAATCACTTGCAAAGTTAAAAACATGAGAAAAACATTTATATTAAAATTATGTGAATAAAAATTAACTGATGACTGTATGAACTATACAGAGCCACCCATTGGGTGCTGGAGAGTCAACTACTCCTCCCACAACGCTTGAGTGCAAAAATGGAAGGTGATGATGATGACTGAACAAAAAACTAACTGCAAGGCGGAAGTAAAAGTATTTAAAGTAAGTGTCGTTGCTAGTTCCTCGAGAAAGACAGGAGAGTGGTCAAGAAGAGACGCCAGAACGTTAAAGTTAGGCTGGTTAAGGTCTTAAGGTCAAGGAGTTTAAAGAAATGTTAACTTGAAGAGGATAAATAATTATCATTATTTATTATTAAGTTATAAAAAAGTCAATAAAGAAACGTTGTAGGAACTTTGTATGTATGTAGTAGTTTAAGTTATGTCAGCGAAACTTCAATATATAAATAATAAATTTAATATTATTTTATGTATTGTTTGTCCGGCTTCAGACAGTTCCAATATGCTATCTATACTTATATCATACATTATATTTGCAATGTACTTTAATGGAATGCAACTGTCATAACTTGTTCAAAGTATACCTTCTTAAAGTCAATCAATGAAATTAAAATAGAACCTGGAATCTCTGTTTGTGGTCTCGATATGTTAACAGTAATACAGTTGCAGCAGTATCAAAGCCGCAGAACACATGACAGGATGACAACTAATCCATCCATCCATCATGTGCCATGCCGATGTGCCCTCTCACTTGATCACCAGAGTCGTGGATCAGCTCAGTGTACCTGTCTCGACCATGCCACGTGGCCAAGCAATCCAGGTATTTACTCCTCGGTCTTCCCCTTGGTCTCTTCCCTTCGATCTTGCCAGTCAGTTGTCACCAAGTTCTTCAATTCATTTCTTCTCATAACATGCCCGACAAATTTTGACTGTCTATGTCTAATGTCTCTAATCAGTTTACGATCTTCATTTGTTTCTTGAAGGACTTGTTCATTGCTTTTTCTGTCTGTCCATGGTATTCTTTGCATTTTCCTCAGAAACCACATTTCCACAGCCATCAGCTGTTGTTTTTTTTTAACTTGACTGCCCATTGTCCACGCTTCACATCCATACAAAAGTACAGGTTCTATGTAGCAACACTTTTTCTCGTTTCAGTTTATATCTTTTTATTGGTCAGTATGTTTTTCATCTTGCAAAAGGCTACCTTCGCAATGGCAATTCTTGTTCTAATCTCTTTAAGGCATCTCCCATCAGATGTTATGACTGTGCCGAGATAACTGTATCGATTCACTTGCTCAAGAATATGCCCATTTACTCGTATATCATTATTAACATTGTGGTATTTCCTTCTTCCCGTGACGACCATAATCTGTGTCTTCTTAATATTCAGTTCTAACCCTAGTTGTTCACTGTGTGCAACAACTGTATCTACTAAATACGATACATTAAATTTGAAACCACCAACCGCGAAAGTTATATAACTATAGTTTCCGTAATGCCAGCATATTTTATATATTTCTAAACATTATTTATGTCAAACAATGCAGCTCACTTGGTCATGTTTACATCACACCTTCATATATGCAACACTTACCTTTGGTTTTGGTAACTAGCAACGTTCAAGTATAACTTCTACTTTAACGATTGCTATCTCGTTGCTGCTGTATGCTACTTTTATAGATAAGTTACAGTGATTCTCGCTTGCTGGGTTTACCAGTTACTAGGCCAAGTTACAAGTCTTAGTCAATGACTGAGCTACTGTATAACAGTAGACGGTACTACCTGCTTTCTTTTAGCACCCAATGTTGGGCGGCGCTCACCAAACCCAAAACCAAACTCATTGTGCCAACGGCTTCGGGCGGAGGAGTGCTATTGGGAGGGTACAAACCGTATCCTAGTTCGAGGAAATGCAACCTAAAGACTAAATGTCATAGCAGAGCAAACGGGACCCTAAGCATTGGTCAGCAACTGGTCTAGGATCAAAGCTCCGCCAGGCATTGCTTTGTTGATCTGGCAGCTTCTGCAGCTTGTCTTGTTCCAGATTTATTAAAAAAACAAGTCGCTGAAAAGACGACAGGGTCGACTTAATTGCACCTGGTTTTTATTGCATATGGCGCAGTCTCTTTCTGCAGTGCGGAAAGCGTCGCACAAAGCACGAACTCCGTAGCTCCAGCGATGACCCCCAGGAGTCTCCTAAAAAATGCACTCATGAACAGAAGGATGCAGCCCGGAATCGAACCCACAACCTTCGGAGTCCGAGTCAGACGGCTTGACTACTTCGCCACGCAGACTCCGTTCCAGATTTATTGGTGTTGCCTTTCCCGTGGAGTAAACTAGGCAGGCCGAGAGAGGGATCATGCTTCAAGGGCAACACAACTGTCTCATGGTCTCTAGAATTCAGCCTAAGCTTTGTGGTATGGAGAGGTACTCTCTACTGTAATCAGTCATGAAGAAGTCTTATTATTATTATTATTTTCACATACTAAGCATAGTCATACTGAGACTGACTGAAGACTAATACATTTCTCGTAGCCATATCTTGCAGTATGGGAACCGTTCCTGTAACGCTAAAACTGCCGCCGTTACGATATCTGTCCTTGACGGGGTCAAAGTCTTTCTTCACTTGGTGTAGTGTTTGAAATTTGATCCTATCAGATGTAACGTAACATAACCGGCTATCGTGTTACAGATTTAGTACACACAGCTAGTCGTCGACTTACGACCACAATCGGTTCCGACAGGCCGGTCGTAACACGATTTGGTCTTACGTTGAGTACGCTATGTGTACAGTAATGTGAAGTGATGTTATAAAAATATTTAAGTTAAATTATAATCAAATTTCTTTTATCTTATATATAAAAAAGGATGTGTGTGTGTGTATGTCCTTTATGCGTTCGCGAACGGTCCATCCGATTGAGATGAAATTTTCTACACGTCTTCCTCTCATTCTCGCGCTGCCAACTGTCATATTTTATTAGTGTGAAATCGCCTGCTTACTTAATATTATTTAATTTTTCATTTTTCATTATAATTTCTATATAGCAAGGGGACTTAACTCTGTAAAAGTTATTTCAAGGGGCATAACTTTTCTGTATACCTTATAGTCATGTTGCTGCATCGTTTTCAAAGATTTATAAACTCTTTGTCTATAGTTATGTACCGGCATATGAGTTATAATAAATAATGATGCAATCTTTAAGGCATTTTCAAAGTTTTCATAAAAATAATGCATAATGCATAACATTGTAACTCATCTTTTTATGCTTAAAGAAGTTATCTACAGTCATGTCGGTGATTAACAACAATTTTCATTAAAAATAATGGATGGTGTGTGGAAGGACATTCTTTTAAGTAACTCCCAGCTCCTACTCCTCCTTTTTCTTCTTCTGCTGCTGCTGCTGTCGCCGCTCCATTTACCCAAGTTAATTGTTGGGGAAGATGTAAAGATCTTTCAAGTGCTCTTTCTAATGCTTTTTGTAAGTTGGTCTTCGTTTATCTAAGGTTGTTCTAACTGCAACCAATAAATGATTAGACAGACAGGCAGGCAGACAGACAGACAGGGAGGGAGGGACAGACAGACAGACAGACAGACAGACAGACAGACAGTCGGGAACGGGAACTTATATGACTACTTATATGAATTAAATGAGATGCTCCCCATCAGGGGCTGGGCGAAGCCGGGCCGGGTCAGAAAGACAGACAGACAGACAGCTAGACAGACAGATAGTCGGGAACGGGAACGGGAGCTTATATGACTACTTATATGAATTAAATGAGATGCTCCACACCAGGAGCTGGGCGATGCCGGGTCAGACAGACAGACAGACAGACAGACAGACAGACAGACAGACAGTCGGTAACGGGAACGAGAACTTATATGACTACTTATATGAATTAAATGAGATGCTCCCCACCAGGGAATGGGCGAAGCCGGGCCGGGTCAGCTAGTTATTGTTATAAACCATACTTTTCGATGTTCATTTTGTGCCATGTGTATCATCTCTACACCATTTTGTTTCTTATTTTTACATCGTCATGTTTACGAAAAACACTGCATTAACTGTACTTGTACAACTGATTTAATATTTGCAAAACATACAAAATACAGGTGTGGAAAATACTATAGGAAACATTATTATTACATGGTCTACCATCTCTAGTTCGGCGTCGTCAATAAAGATTGATGGTACCCCATGTGCACATTGTGACATAATCTGTGTCTTCTTTATGCTAATTGTTAAACCAAATTCTGAACAAGCATTGGAGAATGCAGATAGTAGACATTGTAATTCTTCCTCAGAGTGGGTCGTAACTGCAGCAGCATCTGCAAAAATCAGGTTATCCATCTAAGTCTACGAAGACTGAGCATGGAATAAACCGCCACACAACCTGATCTTTGCAGACAACGCCGTTCGACTGATAATTGAGGCAGAAATAAATATTTAAATATTGAGCACAACCCACTACTTGCAACGCTGATCGCACTCTGGTATGAACCTAAGGTCTATCCACGTAAATGTGGAATCACTAGACTCGAGTTAATAATATGGCTAGTGATTGTGGTCGTAAAGTCCAATGGTCGTAAGTTGCATAGGCCGTAAGTCGACAACTAGCTGTATTAGAGTTCCGGTGTGTTGAGAAAAACCAAAGTATAACGTTCAATAGGTGTGAAGGCAGCACATTCTAAAATTTACTCTCAAAGAGTTTAGAACCGCAGCTGTAAAATATCCCTGTTTACATGTCGTCAACACGCGCAGACACACACACACACATGCATGTGCACGCACTATTAATAGACACTACACAAATACACGGGAGTCTCCGTGGCGATGTGGTCAAGCCGTCTGACTTGGGATCCGAAGGTTGTGGGTTCGATTCCTGGCCGCGTCCTTCGGTTCACGAGTGCATTTATTCGGAGACTCTTGAGGGCCGTCGCTGGAGCTACGGAGCTCGTGCTTTGTGCGACACTTTTGGCAGCCCGCGCTGCGGAAAGAGACTGAGCCATAAGGGATTTGTAAAAAATACCCGGTGCAATGAAGTCTACTTTTAAGCAACACAAATACGTCAGCCACGAAAGATTAGTGGCTAGTCGCTGGCCTGCTGGCCCGATGGTCATGGATTATTTCCCCATCGGGGCGGATTCGAATTTTTGAAAATGGACCTGGCTTCCAGGTCGACCAGCCTAAACATGAGTGTCTTGGAAAGTAAAGGTGGCCGGCGTGAAACAGACCACATCACCCAATGAGTACCAGAAACAGACCACATCACCCAATGAGTACCAGAAACTGACCACATCACCCAATGAGTACCAGAAACAGACCACATCACCCAATGAGTACCAGAAACTGACCACATCACCCACTGAGTACCAGAAACTGACCAGATCACCCAATGAGTACTAGAAACTGACCACATCACCCACTGAGTACCAGAAACAGACCACATCACCCAATGAGTACCAGAAACTGACCACATCACCCACTGAGTACCAGAAACAGACCACATCACCCAATGAGTACCAGAAACAGACCACATCACCCACTGAGTACCAGAAACAGACCACATCACCCACTGAGTACCAGAAACTGACCACATCACCCACTGAGTACCAGAAACTGACCACATCACCCACTGAGTACCAGAAACTGACCACATCACCCACTGAGTACCAGAAACAGACCACATCACCCACTGAGTACCAGAAACAGACCACATCACCCACTGAGTACCAGAAACAGACCACATCACCCACTGAGTACCAGAAACAGACCAAATCACCCACTGAGTACCAGAAACAGACCACATCACCCACTGAGTACCAGAAACAGACCACATCACCCACTGAGTACCAGAAACAGACCACATCACCCACTGAGTACCAGAAACAGACCACATCACCCACTGAGTACCAGAAACAGACCACATCACCCACTGAGTACCAGAAACAGACCACATCACCCACTGAGTACCAGAAACAGACCACATCACCCACTGAGTACCAGAAACAGACCAAATCACCCACTGAGTACCAGAAACAGACCACATCACCCACTGAGTACCAGAAACAGGACCACATCACCCACTGAGTACCAGAAACAGACCACATCACCCACTGAGTACCAGAACAGACCACATCACCCACTGAGTACCAGAACAGACCACATCACCCACTGAGTACCAGAAACAGACCACATCACCCACTGAGTACCAGAAACAGACCACATCACCCACTGAGTACCAGAAACAGACCACATCACCCACTGAGTACCAGAAACAGACCACATCACCCACTGAGTACCAGAAACAGACCACATCACCCACTGAGTACCAGAAACAGACCACATCACCCACTGAGTACCAGAAACAGACCACATCACCCACTGAGTACCAGAAAACAGACCACATCACCCACTGAGTACCCAGAAACAGACCACATCACCCACTGAGTACCAGAAACAGACCACATCACCCACTGAGTACCAGAAACAGACCACATCACCCACTGAGTACCAGAAACAGACCACATCACCCACTGAGTACCAGAAACAGACCACATCACCCACTGAGTACCAGAAACAGACCACATCACCCACTGAGTACCAGAAACAGACCACATCACCCACTGAGTACCAGAAACAGACCACATCACCCACTGAGTACCAGAAACAGACCACATCACCCACTGAGTACCAGAAACAGACCACATCACCCACTGAGTACCAGAAACAGACCACATCACCCACTGAGTACCAGAAACAGACCACATCACCCACTGAGTACCAGAAACAGACCACATCACCCACTGAGTACCAGAAACAGACCACATCACCCACTGAGTACCAGAAACAGACCACATCACCCACTGAGTACCAGAAACAGACCACATCACCCACTGAGTACCAGAAACAGACCACATCACCCACTGAGTACCAGAAACAGACCACATCACCCACTGAGTACCAGAAACAGACCACATCACCCACTGAGTACCAGAAACAGACCACATCACCCACTGAGTACCAGAAACAGACCACATCACCCACTGAGTACCAGAAACAGACCACATCACCCACTGAGTACCAGAAACAGACCACATCACCCACTGAGTACCAGAAACAGACCACATCACCCACTGAGTACCAGAAACAGACCACATCACCCACTGAGTACCAGAAACAGACCACATCACCCACTGAGTACCAGAAACAGACCACATCACCCACTGAGTACCAGAAACAGACCACATCACCCACTGAGTACCAGAAACAGACCACATCACCCACTGAGTACCAGAAACAGACCACATCACCCACTGAGTACCAGAAACAGACCACATCACCCACTGAGTACCAGAAACAGACCACATCACCCACTGAGTACCAGAAACAGACCACATCACCCACTGAGTACCAGAAACAGACCACATCACCCACTGAGTACCAGAAACAGACCACATCACCCACTGAGTACCAGAAACAGACCACATCACCCACTGAGTACCAGAAACAGACCACATCACCCAATGTGTACCAGAAACAGACCACATCACCCACTGAGTACCAGAAACAGACCACATCACCCAATGTGTACCAGAAACAGACCACATCACCCACTGAGTACCAGAAACAGACCACATCACCCAATGTGTACCAGAAACAGACCACATCACCCACTGAGTACCAGAAACAGACCACATCACCCACTGAGTACCAGAAACAGACCACATCACCCACTGAGTACCAGAAACAGACCACATCACCCACTGAGTACCAGAAACTGACCACATCACCCACTGAGTACCAGAAACAGACCACATCACCCACTGAGTACCAGAAACAGACCACATCACCCACTGAGTACCGATTGGTGTATACAAATATGGGTCTAGCACCATATGCCCTATGCGCCTTGCGGCGTGTAAAATTGTGTTTTAGTTTACTTAGACACACATACGCGCGCGCGCACACAATGAGATGTATAGAATATATATATGTAGAGCATGTAACGGAGATATCGGGCGGCCGCCTGCAAACTATCAGCTGTAGTAGGCTTATTTCAAAAATTCGTAACCTGGTGTCATTTCCTCCTCTATAAACATCAAGATCCCAACACGGTTCTTCACTTCTACGTTGTATACATCTGGTACATAGGAAAAGTTAATCCACACACAAAACTTAGCCTAGTTCACTAGAAGTAGTAGTACGTATAAGGACTACGCTTGAGTTCAAAGAGAGCGAAAAAATAAAAAAAAAAATAACTAAAATTGTATAGCAGAACTACCAATGAATGTAGAGCTCATGGAAAGAACTGGACATATTCCGGCGATTGAAGAGGCGAGGAAAAGATACTGGGAGGTGGGGTGAGAGGGAGGGGGGGGGGGAGAAGCCAGAAAAAAAGGGAGGGGGCCTCGATAGAATCCTCAATGAGAAAACTTGATACTATGATAAGCTAGAAAGTCCTTTCCCTAGAACCTATAGGGCAAACGAAATAGATGGAGATCTAAACCATACAGAGAAGAGGATTAGAGACGAAGACGAATAACATAAAGATGGCATGGCAAGAGCTTCAAGAGATAGGGCGGCTTGGTGTGAGTTAGTTGAAGATCTATACTCCATTATTGGATGCAGGGCTGAAGAAGAAGAAGATTGCTAATTGAAATGATAAGGGGAACATGGAATACAGTTTTATTTATCGATTATGATGGAGAGATGTATGGAGAGATGTACACAGATGCAAAAAGAGCTATATTTATGCTTTAGAAAAAACACAAGACTATTCAAATGACCTGACCTTTTTGACTTTTTGCATGAACTCGGTTGTAGATGGGAACATTCTCATGATAAGTAAAAACATATATTGGGAGCATATTGTGTTGCATGGAGGGCAACTTTCAGAAATGGAATAAAGACGAAGGAGAAAATGATTGCAGATAAAGCACACACAGAGCGTGAGAGGCGTAAGGTGGTGCATGATGGTGGAAATGACCATAATTTCACATGCATCCACTGTGGACAAACATTTGCAACACGAATTGGCCTTATCAGCCACACTCGCCACCTCCATGGGTCGTAGTTATTAAGCCTTTTTGAAACACAATGTACCAAACTATCGTCTGTCAAGAGGGAAAAGTGCCAATGAATATTGGGAGCAAGAATCTGCCATTGTATTTGAATGAAAAATTAGTTAATTCAAAGCAATATGACTGTCTGACTGGCACCTTGCCGTCTTGACAGAAGATAGTTTGTAAAATGGAGTTATACCTCTCCATACCACAAAGCCTGCATTCAATTTAGAGACCATGTATTGCCCACGCAGCATGATCCCTCTCTCGGCCTGCCTAGTTTACTCCAGAGGAAAGGTAACACTAATACGTCTGGAACAAGACCAGCTGCAGAAATTGCCATATCAGCAAAGCAATATTTTAACTGTCCGCTTGTCGTAGCTTCCATCCTAGACCAGTTGCTGACCAAGGTTTAGGACCTGGTCTGCCCTGCCATGACATTTAGTCTTTAGGTTGCATTTCCTCGCACTAGGGTAAAGCGCGTACTCTTCCAATTGCGATCCTTCGCCCGATGCCATTGGCACAATGTGGTGTGTCAGATTTGGTAAGCGCCACCCAACATTCGGCACTAACTGAAAGCAGGTACTATCGTCTACTGTGATACGGTAGCTCAGTCATATCTGACTAAGATCCGACTATTATTCAAAGCAATATAAAGATGCGTTAAACAACGCTATGCCTCCAAATCTTTTCAACATTGACAGAGATAAATGCTCAGAGAAATCTAATATCTGGAGGAGTTAAAATCGGAGGTTAAATTATTAAAATTCAACGCTACGCACATGGCACAATTACAATAGAAGAGTTTCAAAGTAATTTGCAGACTATTGTAAATAAGGTTGTAAAGGAGATTCTGTTTTACCAAAAAAAAAAAAAAAAACAACAACAACAACAAGGTTAAAGCAAACATATTACAGGTAGAAAAATGCACTGACTGAAAACTTGTGTGGCCTGTTCTTGTGGATGGATGCGAATGTTAGACAATACATACGTAATGAATTGTTGAATAAAATGGAAGCAGCGTAGATGAGGATTTTGCGAACAATGTTGTTATATCAACGTTTGGTGAACATGGAAAGGACACTGAGCAAAGGTACACAGTTCAAAAGTATAAGATAGAAAAATAGTCTGTGAAGTTGTGAGACTGTCATGTAATCAACTGGCAAAAACCGACACGACACATTTAAACAATAGCGCATTTAGATTGACAAGCATATGTAAAGAACTGTTGTGCCAATAAACAACAACAAAAAAACAAACATCAGACACAGAAATAATGTTCCTCTTACCTCAAGTAAGCAACGACACACAACAACAAGGTCTACAGCCAAGAACGGTTTACATTTCTAGAGCACCTTGTGTGAATGAAAACAGAAATGAAATGGCCCTTACTGTAAACACTGATACAGATCAGTTGAACTGTTGAACTAGAATAATGAAGACATGCAAATAAATAGGATCGCGGTAGCAATAAATATGTTATGAGTCATTCCCGAGAAGAAAGAGGGCTAAATTGGCACATATTTATTCTCTCTATTGATTACGACGACTTCGTACTTCCATTGCGTATAGTGGAATTCAAGCTTTGTTTTGGTGTATGACAGATCTAGCTAATGATGACAGTTTTATTTCTGATATTTGATTGATTGTCCGTCAAAGTACAATGGTTCTTTCAGCGCGGAGGAGTTGTCACGTGGAGGTGGTAGGTTTATTTCCAGGTGTACATATATATTAATATTTTCATACTGTCTAGTGTGTTCTTTTATCTTTTCTTCTTTGGTTATAGTCGTGTTATATAAACGTGTATGAATGCGATCAATACGTGTATATTGATTTTTCACGCTATTTTAGTCACAATGAATTAAACCCACTGCGCCAGTGTAGTGACTAAACGCTCGTCTGACGGCTCGGTGGGCATTGGATCGACTCTCACCAGGGCAGGCTGGAATTATTTTAAATGATCCGAGCTCCAAGGTCGATCCAGGCTAAAATTTATAGAAAATAGATTTATAGAAAATTTATTACAGGAAATGTTTTGGGAAGTAAAGGTAGAAGGCGTCATTCTAATCAAATCATCCACCCAGTGTCGATGGATGTATACAAATATAGGTCAAGCACCATATACCATGTGCCCCGTTTGGCGCCTAAATGGGTCCTGTACTTGCTACTTCACTAACATGATTTATTTCAATGGGTCAGAATACTCCTTTATACATGCATACTCTTAAACATTTCCCTTTTGAGTCATACAAGGAAAATATTCTGCAAAATTCTAGAGAAAAGACTACAACGTAAATTAGAACCCCAGCTAAATGAAACACAACTTGGATTTAGAAAACAAAAAAACAAAGGGTACACAGATGCCATCTTTGCTCTTAGACAACTTATAGAAAAATCAATCGAATTTAATGAAACACCTCTACTTAGCCTTTGTCGACCAAGAAAAGCATTTGATAGAGTAGATAAAAATAAGCTGTGGGAAATACTTAAACGGTATGGAGTAAGTGCACACCTAGCAAGCTTATGTAGAAGTTTATACTGTCATTTACTGCCAATGTAGTACCTTGCGGTGTATGGTAGATGGGTCTTTGAGCCTGAGGAATTAAGGCCGCTTGGCGTGTGCAGTCGCCGCGAACTGTGCAGGTTAGGGTTTTCTTTATGCCTCCGACAGAAAAAAATCCCACGCCTTACCGAGGGATCGAACCCGGGTCTCCCGAATGAGACTCCGGTGTTCTAGGTACTCGGCCAGCCACTCCTCAGAAGTTTATACAACACCAATTAATCTATATCTATAAAACATAGTGTATGTGTGTGGGTGGCTGGCTATGTATTGGATGCGTTCGATAACGGTACATCCGATTGAGATGAAATTTTCTACACGTCTTCCTTTCATTCCTGTGCAACCGACTGTAATAGTTTCTTAGTGTAAAATCGGCTACTTACTTAATAACATTTAATATTTCATTTTTCATTATATAATTTCTATATAGCAGGGGGACTTCACTCTAGAAAAGTTATTTCAAGGGGCATAACTATTAATAACATTTCTATATACTTTATAGTCATATTGTTGGACTTACTTGCACTATTTTTAAACTCTTTGTCTATAGTTATTTTCAGGCATATGAGTTATAATAAATAATGATATAATCTTTAAGGCATTTTCAAAGTTTTCATAAAATTAATGCATAATGCATAACATTGTAACCCATCTTTTTCTGCTTAAAGAAGTTATCAACTGTCATGTCGGTGATTAAAAACAGTTTTCATTAAAAATAATGGATGGTGTGTGGAAGGACATTCTTTTAAGTTACTGTGCGCCAGGAGCTGGGCGAAACCACGCCGGGTCAGATAGATAGACAGACAGACAGATAGTCGGGAACGGGAGCTTATTTGACTACTTATATGAATTAAATGACATGCTCCCCACCAGGGACTGGGTGGAGCCAGGCCGGCTCAGACAGACAGACAGATAGTCGGGAACGGGAGCTTATATGACTACTATATGAATTAAATGAGATGCTCCCCACCAGGGACTGGGTGAAGCCGGGCCGGGTCAGACAGACAGACAGATAGACAGACAGACAGACAGATAGTCGGGATCGGGAGCTTATAAGACTACGTATATGAATTAAATGAGATGCTCCCCACCAGGGACTGGGTGAAGCCGGGCCGGGTCAGACAGACAGACAGACAGACAGATAGACAGACAGACAGATAGTCGGGAACGGGAGAGCTTATATGACTGGAACGGGAGAGCTTATATGACTTCTTATATGAATTAAATGAGATGCTCCCCACCAGGGACTGGGTGAAGCCGGGCCGGGTCAGCCAGACAGACAGACAGACAAAAAAGCAGACAGACAGACTGATAGATAGATAGATCCCCTCCAGGGCCTGGGAGAAGCCGGGCCGGGTCAGCTAGTGTACAATAAGAGCAAGCGGAAGACACTCAGAACCCTTCACCATAAGATCCGGATTACGACAAGGTTGTGT
Organism: Cepaea nemoralis; assembly: GCA_014155875.1. Classification (NCBI taxonomy): domain Eukaryota; kingdom Metazoa; phylum Mollusca; class Gastropoda; order Stylommatophora; family Helicidae; genus Cepaea; species Cepaea nemoralis. Next base: position 77,307 of record JACEFZ010020339.1, read on the forward strand.
CCTGTACCCCCTCTCTTTCGTAACCTATATAGGCAGCATATGTAAAGAAACCAGCCAAACAGAGACCACAACAACACCACATGACGAACAGGACACAGTTTACGAACTAACGGCGAATTTCATCATTAAAGAGCTCCTATTTGTGGACGATCAAGCACTAATATCAAAATCAGAAGCAGAATTACACGACCACATGAATAGCTTAAAGGATATGTGTAAGGAGCATATCGTGAAAATTAGCATCAGTAAAACAGAGGTAATAACTATTACGAAAGAAGAAAAAACAACAACAAAGATTCAACTAACAGAACACCCCCTGAAACAAATATAGAGCTTCAAATATTTAGAGAGTATGATATCATAAAATGGCAAATCAGGAGACGAGATCGAAAATGGATGCAATAAGGCAAACCAACTCATTGGATAAATGGCGCCAATACTAAAGAACAAATACGTATCAATAGATACGAAAAATCAGTGTACAACACAATCTTCCCATCACCTCTATGCTACCAGTACCAAACCTGGTCAATGGCAGAAAAAGAGAAAAGAAAACATTACAACTACGGAAATGAGATTTCTTAGAAGAGTACTCAATGTATCAAGAAGAGTGAAAACCAGAAATGAAGAAATCGATGGGGGTCATATCAGGGCTAGATTTAATAAGAAAACAGCAAGTTAAATTGTTTGACCATATAATCAAGGCTACCAACTGACAGTATACCACAACAAACAATGATGTACAGACCAAACGGAACTAGAAGAAGAGGCCGACCATGTCAACGGCGGGCAGAGCGAATAACAGAATCCATGGGAATCACGATATATGAAGCTCATAAACGGGCACTCTCCCGCCGTTCATGCTTCACATCGACACCGCAAGGTACAAGAGGAACAAGATGCGATGAGACTCGTAAACCTAAGTAAATGACTCCTTCTGAGGCCATGAGACGTAGATGATGCTAGCGCAATATTGTTAGACCAATTGGAGTTCTGTGAGTGATGTGGCCAATATCCCCACGACAGATCCCTACTTGACAGGTCATTTCCTGGTACTCATTTTAGGCTGGACTGAATTGGGAGTCCAATCAATGACAGAAATCCCACTTAATAGTGGATTCAAACACATGACCTCTAGGGCGACAGGCTTGCTAAGTCACTGCGCTATCGAGGCCCCCTCTCTCACACAAACTTCATCCATTGATTTACACAAGACAGTGTTGACCAGTGGGGGTTAAAGCAGCACTAGATTTTATTAGAAAGCAGCAAGTCAAATGGTTTGGCCATGCAAGTAGGTTACCAGTCAACAGCATGCCACAACAAGCAATGATGTACAGACCAGATGGAAACAGAGGAAGAGGCCGACCACGTAAACGTTGGACGGAGGGAATAGCAGAATCCATGGGAATGTCGATATATGAAGCCCATAATCGGGCACTCTCACGAAGTTTATACTTCACCTCGACACCGCAAGGTACAAGAGGAACATGAGGAGATGAGATGAGATAAGATGATGATAACACGATAACAATAGGAGATCAGAATGATAGCAGTATAATAATGTTAGCATGATAACACGACAACATTAGGAGACCAGCATGATAGCAGAGTAATGTTGGCATGATAACACGATAACAGTAGCAGATCAGAATGATAGCGGCATAATTTTTGTATGATAACATGAAACAGTACCAGATCAGAATGATAGCAGTATAATGTTAGCAGTATAATGTTAGCATGATAACACGATGACAGTAGCAGATCAGAATGATAGCAATATAGAAACATACGACCTGCTTGATAACAGTATAAAATAACATTGAAACGATAGGAAATCAATATGATCAGATAATAGCATGATAATACTATGATGAAACAATAACAGCATGATAACATGATAACTGTATATACAATAATAACAGTATGATAACATAATGGTATGGTAGAATAATAACAGTATGATAACATGATAATAATATGATACTATGACAATATTATGATAACATGATAATAATATAACAACAGTAAAATAATGTGATAATACGATAACATGTTAATCATATGACAATCATGATAATATTATGATTGCATGAAAATAATATGATAACACGATAGCAGTATGATAACATGATAACACTGTGGTTGCATGATAACACTACGATAGCATGATAACTGTATGATAATGCATGATAATTACAGAATGATAACCTGATGACTGTATGATGAGATGATAACTGTATTATAACTTGATAAATGTATGATAACATAAAACTCTATGATAAAATGATAACTCTATGATAACATGATAACTGTAGAATAACATGATGACATGTTAAATTTATGATAAAATAATAGGAGCACCATAACATGACAACCGTATGATAACATGATGGCTATGATAACATGATAAGAGCTTGATAACATGATAAATGCATGGTATCATGACAACATTAAGATAGTGTGATAAATGTATGCTAAAATAATAACAGTATGATAACAGTATGATAGTATGATAATAGTATGATAACATGATAACAGTATGATAACATCATAATAGTATGATAACCTTATATCAGTATGATAACATGATAACAGTATGCCAACATGATAACAATATGATGACATGATAACAATATGATGGCATGATAACAGTATGATGGCATGATAACAGTATGATAACATGATAACAGTATGATAACATGATAGCAGTACGATAACATAGTAACAATACGATAACATGTTGCAACGGTTGACCGTGTCCTGGATGTTGTACAACTGTGGAGCGGCAGCCGACACGTGTCGCCAGATCATGCAATTTCTTCCAGATCTTCATGACCTAACATGCATAGGTCAATATATCTGTCACGCCAGCGAGCAAGCTGTTACTCACGTTTCATGTGTATATTATGACGTCTACATCCTAGCCCCAAGGCTGAGCCGTATCTATCTACATGCACGCGCACAAACACACACACACACACACACACACACACACAAATACACACATATCACAGACATGTACACACACATATATTTCTAACTCTCTCTCCGCCTATTTCTTTCTCTTTCTTTCTTTCTTTCTTTCTTTCTTTTCTTTCTTGTTATTCTTCTTGTCAGTTGTTATTTCCTATAATGGATATTTACGTTTTTCTCTCTTAGAACTCTACAGGAGCAGACCGAATATACCCTATATCTCTTTCCCAGTTTGTGATTCTATGGGAAAAAAATAGTTCGTTATTCTCTCTCTCTCTCTCTCTCTCTCTCTCTCTCTCTCTCTCTCTCTCTCTCTCTCTCTCTCTCTCTCTCCTCTCTCTCTCTCTGTCTCTCTCTCTCTCTCTCTCTCTCTCTCTCTCACACACACACACACACTCTTTCATGCTGTTGTTTACATATAAATGTATCTATTTCTGACTGTTTAGTTTAATTTGCATAGGATTATTTTCACAGCGCACGGATATCACCATAGGTGCTCGTCGTCTCACTTCACAGATGACATAGAGATAATCTCATCACACCGCACGAACTGAAGAATCAAACGTCTGTATATAACAGTATCAAACATGCTGTAAATATTCTTTTGTGGGTAGGTTTACAAGTTTTGACACTTTACCTGGACAGCGGCCGGTATATTGGGTAGAATTCTTGGTAGCTCTTGTAGAATTCTAAAATAAAAAAACACACCCCTGTTCCCCCCGTTTACTAGCTTTGAACTCAGGTGTCGTTCACACACTTGCTGCTGCTTATAGCAATTGTCACTACAAGTGAATGCACTGGACAGATTTTGCTTGTGGATTAGCTTTCCCTATTACCAATGTCCCTCGACATCAGGCGTACACACTCCGACTTCTGAGGTACTTGTAATTTACGATCCCATCCCAATGACGATAAGTCAATATTTTAGTCCAGTTGACCGGCCTAGGGGTTGAACCTCCTACCTTGCCACGAGCATACCGGAAGTTTAAGAGCCACCATTGTTATCCATTCGGCATTGTTTCCCCCATCATCATCATCATCATCATCATCATCATCATCATCATCATCATAATCCAGTGCCTTGCCGGCTGACGTGGGCGATCATGCCTCTCCCCAAATTACGATCTCCGAGGTCATGGATAAATTCGCGTGTTGACTCCCTTCTGTGCCACGACACAAGACCGTGAAGAATCGTCTCATACTGTCTTCCTCTATCTCTCTTTCCGCACATCTTTCCGGTTATCACGACATGTTCCAGTTTTTTCTTCTCATTATTTCTGACGTTTGTGATAAGTTGTCTTTGCGACTCAGCTGGCCGCATAGAAAACTATAAATATACATTATATGAGAACACAATAGACACTATAAGAAAGTAAAGTCCTCTGCTTATAGGCCGTCAGAAAGCAATGGCAAACTACTGAGCGTAATCTTGCCAAGAAATCAACAATCAGCTGAAAGATGCTGATGTTGACAGCGATGTCCTGTAAAGGATATGCAAACATTGTATTGTACTCAGTGATAGGAATGGGATATTCAAATCGTAGTGTTTCTTATGTTATAGATATCCACACCACATTATTCGTGCCTGGTCTATTGGAGTTACTGGCAGATATCTGACCTTTAAGCCATTCTGCTGTCTATCTTGGTCATTACTACCTCGGAGTGGACCCAGCCTCCTCATACAGATGCCATAAATGTTCACAACAGAATTTTTGGTGGTACCTCTTTAGATGTAATGTGACAGTCAGGGCATTAGCTATAAGGCTGTCCATATAATGCCCGGCGGAGACTGAAAGTATGATGTTCATATTTTCAGGAGAAGTTGAGAGGTCAAATACTGGTCATGCCATCTCCTTATATCACGGCCTTATGTATATCAAGTCCCTTCACTTCAGACCATTAACGCCAGTATATGTCATGGAGCTGGATCTTTTCTCCATTAGTACAGCTCTGGTGTTGACACTGTCTCCTGAAGTTAGCAGCAGATAATGTTAAGTCCTCTAGAAGTATTGGAGTTTATTAGAAAGACCCAATTTGACTCGTACTCGTGCAATGGAAACTCCTAATTGCACCTCAACAGTGATTGGGGGAAGGACAACGAGTAGTGTGTTGGAAACGCAGCTCTAGCGTACGAGTATGCATCGGGTGTGCAACGGGTTTCCATAGGTTTAAGCAGACAGCTGTAGAGCTGAGACGCGCAGAGCACTGATTTGCTGTGACAGTCAGAAATTGATGTCAGATGCAGAAGTAATAAATGCAAGGGTGCATGTAAAAGGCAAAGGAAAACCACCACTTTATCGCATCAAGTCTTTATGAACTAAAGCAGTTCAGGGTCCATCAACAAAATTTATCCAGAACTCCGAGAAAAAAGGTCTGCGTCGATACATGCACGACTACACCATTTGGCAAAGCAGGGGAGATGATGATGATGTTGATGATGTTGATTATAAAGTTAATGATGAGAAAGATGTGTTGGCCACCCAATGATGTGTCCTAGTATATGTAAGCCCCACTCTCCTTACGCCAGCATCTGTCACGAGAATTACTCTAATATACAACAGAGGGGAAATAGTCGTAAGTTTCACATCGACCATTGATACGCTCCTTGAACTAACGCACATTTCAACCATAAGATAGTTATCTTTCCACGGGCAATAGTTTTTCTTATACACCTAAGCAAGAGATGAAACCCTCTATTCTACACTGAATAGAAAAGAAGCCTGCATCTCTCCAGGGAGTCATGCATTATTCATATCTCGATCTATCCACATTTCTACCGCTATTAATAGCAGCTCGTTCGAGGATAGGTCTACTAGTCTTTCACCTTCACGACTCGTATAACGTGGTAAATTCTGTCTAAGTCGACAGCTACAGGACGCGACACGTAAATCTTATATAAGAGTTGATAGTTGAGGTGTATTGTTTGTTCAGAATAAAACGTGGCCAGAGGTATTTCCTTGTGTGGTGTGAATCGATTAGTATACGGAGTTTTAATACTGATTTATAAACTGTCGATTGCGATACAGATTTCGAATGATATGTTTCCCCGTATCTGTGTGTTTTTCATTCATTCGTCGAGCTTCTTAATTATATTTAGTGTTTCATTCGTTATCTGTCTATCAATATAACATTTGTAAATTTTTTTTGCACAAAGCTGGCTTTTGTAAATGAATGGCAAGTGCCCCGGCCAGCTTTAAGATGCGACCTTTCTGTGTATTAAACAACACACGAAACGTATTTTCCCTATCAATCACATGACCGGTAGCAAATTAAAGCTGGTCGAGGCAGTTGCTATTCATTTACACAAGCCAGCTTTATGCAAACAAAAGATATGATAGTCAGTTTAAAATTACCATGGTAGACAATTCAAATTACTACGTGATTATGTGTGTTGTATATTTCATATTGGAAGATTTATCTTAGTGCTTTAGTTTATAGTGTGTGATGTATGTAGCATGTAATTGACGAGATGCAGCGAAAGAGTTAGACAATAAATTGTGCACTCTATTGTTTATGTCTTCGTTATTCAAATTCACCACGGGAAATCTTTGTTTTGAATTTATACTTTTGAGTGTTTCTCGGGAGGATATAAACGCTGGAGATATTACCACGTGTGTGCTTGCAACGATTCTGATTTTAACACCAGTTCGTAACAGTAATTTCAAAGCATGGTTACCGATGACGATATTGTGGTAATATGTAAAAATATATCTTGTATGTCATTTCAAATGAAAACATTCTTTTATAAACATAAGCACAGATTTGTTATTTTATAAACATAGGCATATAGAAAAGATGCTACTTTATAAATCTAGGCACAAAGATGCTATTTTATAAACCTTAGCACAGTGGTTCTCAACCGGTGGGGAATTTTAGGGTTTCCAGGAGGGGAGAATGAAGATCATTTCAAGATCGCGTTAATACAAGAACCGATTACTTGACATTGCTTTTCCCTTCGTACTTTACAGTTATGCATGTCTCATTCTTCTAAAATTCATTTTATAAAGTAGACCCACACATCACATTTTATGTGGATGTCTAGACCTGTTTTAACATATTTGCCTTCCATGTTTACGTATCCTGTGTAGGGGTGGGAGGATTTTTAGGTAGAAAATATGAAAGGGGGGAATGACGTTCTGAAAATATGGTGAAGGGGGGCACGGGCTAAATTTTTGATAGGAAGGGGGGAATGACGTTCTTAAAATATGGTGAAGGGGGGCAAAAAAGGTTGAGAACCACTGCCTTAGCACAAAGGTGCTATTTTATAAACCTAGACACAGAAATGTTACTTTATAAACCCAGGCACGATAATACTATTTTATAAACCTAGGCATAGAGATGCTATTTTATAAACCTTAGCACAAAGATGCTATTTTATAAATCTAGGCACAAAGATGCTATTTAATAAACCTAGACACAGAAATGTTACTTTATATACCTAGGCACAAAGATGCTATTTAATAAACCTAGACACAGAAATGTTACTTTATAAACCTAGGCACAATAATGCTATTTTATAAATATAGGCACAGAGATGCTATGTTATAAAACCTAGGTAGGTTGTTTAAGATCTTTTTTTCAATTTCATGTACAAGCTCCCAAAAAAATGTAAAGAACACTTCTGTACGCTTTAATGCGCATCGAACATATAATGTTAGACCCATACGTTTTATGGACCAATGGCCACTCGGCGGGTGATGGGGTCATGTGGGCAGTATCACGCCTACCGCCTTTACTTCTCAAGACATTTCCTGACATCCGTTTTATGCGGGGTCAACCCAGGACGCAGTGTCAATTTTAAAATTTCGTGTCGCTGAGACTTTGAACCCATTGTCACCGGACCAGTAGACGAGCGTCTAGGTACTACACCACCGCGGGTCCCACTTTTAGTAAGACTGGCACCTTGCCGTCTTGACAGACGATAGTTTGTAAAATGGAGTTACAACTTTCCATAACACAACACCTGTGCTGAATTTAGACACCATGTGTTGCCTATTCAACATGACCCCCCCCCTCTCTCTCTCTCTCTCTCTCTCTCTCTCTCTCTCTCTCTCTCTCTCTCTCTCTCTCTCTCTCTCTCTCTCTGCCTGCCTAGTTTACTCCAGAGGAAAGGTAACAGCAATACGTCTGGACAAGACAGGCTGCAGAAGTAGGCGGATCAGCAAATCAATGCTGTAACTGTCCGCCTGTAGGAGCTTCTTCCATCCTAGACCAGTTACCGACCAAGACTTAGGGCCTGGTCTGCCCTGCCAAACATTTAGTCTGTAGGTTGCATTTCCTCGCACTATGGTAAGGCTTGTTCCCTCCCAATTGCACTCCTCCGCCCGAAGCCGTTGGCACAATGTGTGGTGTCGGTATTGGGGAGCGTCACCCAACATTCGGCGCTATCAGAAAACAGGTTGTACCGACTACTGTCATACAGTAATTCAGTCATATGTGACTAAAACTTTTAGTATACGCGCTGAAAAATGACACGCCTTTTTTTTTGGCTGTGAACTCCAGCGTGAAGTAATGTATTTCGGATGAAGACATCCTATTGTCCAACATCAGTGTGATGTTATACCAGACCTGAGGTTTGCGTGAGTATCCGCTGCCCCATGTCTGGCTTATTGGTGTGCAGACTGGTGGTTCCTCGCCGTGCAGGCAGATACTTTCCAACTTCTCAGAAGTCAGCAATCCTACTGACGTTAGCCAGGACCCCGAAGGGACCCGTTGCCCAGGACGCACGACTAGGACGTGTTAGTAGGTCCTGGCCAGTATAGAACCTGGCCCTGGTGCCTTGGAAACGCCCCTGCGTATCTTTGAAAATAAATGCTAGGTCTAGCTGGCAATAGCATTTGGATGATCATTAATTCAGGCTGAAATATAACTGAAAATGCCATTACTACGTAGAAGTAGTGTGTATGGGCTACCTTTGAGTTCAGGGCGAGTGACGGGGAAGAAAAAACATTTGGTTTCATTTATATGGACTTGGAAAGATAAAATCGTGGTTTCTGCTTGCAGTCCATATCTACCCAGGGGTTTGTTACCAGTAACTGTAGCAGCAATTTTCGCAACTTTATTTCCCTTTTTTGATTCCAAAGAGACTGGTATTCAACATGACCCCCCCCCTCTCTCTCTCTCTCTCTCTCTCTCTCTCCTTCTCTCTCTCTCTCTCTCCTCTCTCTCTCTCTCTCTCTCTCTGCCTGCCTAGTTTACTCCAGAGGAAAGGTAACAGCAATACGACTGGACAAGACAGGCTGCAGAAGAGTAGGCGGATCAGCAAATCAACGCTGTAACTATCCGCCTGTCGGAGCTTCTTCCATCCTAGACCAGTTACCGACCAAGACTTAGGGCCTGGTCTGCCCTGCCAAAACATTTAGTCTGTAGGTTGCATTTCCTCGCACTATGGTAAGGCTTGTTCCCTCCCAATTGTACTCCTCCGCCCGAAGCCGTTGGCACAATGTGAGGTGTCGGTATTGGGGAGCGTTACCCAACATTCGGTGCTATCAGAAAGCAGGTTGTACTGTCTACTGTCATACAGTAATTCAGTCTTATGTGACTAAGACTTTTAGTATACGCGCTGAAAAATGACACGCCTGTTTATAATCTAATTTTCGAAAATTGCTTGCTTGTGTTCGCTGGCTGTGAACTCCAGCGTGAAGTCCTGTATGTCGGATGAAGACATCCTATTGTCTAACATCAGTGTGATGTTATACCAGACCTGAGGTTTGCGTGAGTATCCGCTGCCCCATGTCTGGCTTATTGGTGTGCAGACTGGTGGTTCCTCGCCGTACAGGCAGATACTCTCCGACTTCTGAGAAATCAGCAATCCTACTGACGTTAGCCAGGACCCCGAAGGGACCTGCTACCCAGGACGCACGACTAGGACATGTCAGTAGGTCTTACCAGTATAGAACCTGGCCCTGGTGCCTTGGAAACACCTCTGTGTACCTTTGAAAATAAATCCTGGGTCATAGCTGGCAATAGCATCTGCGTGATCATTAATTCAGGCTGAAATATAACTGAAAATGCCATCACTACGTAGAAGTAGTGTGTATGGGCTACGCTTGAGTTCAGGGCGAGTGAGGGGGAAGAAAAAACATTTGGTTTCATTTATATGGACTTGGAAAGATAAAATCGTGGTTTCCGCTTGCAGTCCATATCTACCCAGGGGCTTGTTACCAGTAACTGTAGCAGCAATTTTCGCAACTTTATTTCCCTTTTTTGATTCCAAAGAGAACTGGTAGCAAGGAAGGGAGTTCGTTAAGCTATTTCATAATTTCACGACCTGATTTACGTTAAGTTCTACCACTTGCCATATGGTTGTATTACTTTTCGATTATTCATACCTGGTCTTAAATGACATAGTTATGTGACATATTTGTGAACTACCATTAGTCATTAGATCTGCAGCAGTACTAAATTGGCAAATTTTTTGCTGTTGGTAAACCAAATATAGGAAATACGAAATAGAATAGGAACCACAAAATGAAAATACTCGTAATATATTCAGCGTGTACATATCTAAAGGAAGACATTATAAACATGAACAGACAAGATAAGCAAGATTTATAATAGAATTGTTCAGAAAATTGTCGTGCAGTTTAAACATTCGGAGTTAACTGTTTGTAACGAGTTGTCTACAATGAGTTAGTTATGTCCCTGGAATCGACAATCATTTGTGAGGAAGCCAAGCACAGATAGGCATGTCTGCCGCCATGTGACTACAGCGGATATCAATCAGGTCAGTTCATTTTCACATATTTTCCTTAAGACCTTAAAACATGGTTAACTCTTAGTGTCACTGGCGGACTGGCCAGTGCGTCAGCTTGCTCAATGGCAAGTGGGCCCTGTGGGACCCTGGTGAAGTACACCAGATGGGACCCTGGTGATGTTGGTCCAGTGGGACCCTGGTGAAGTGGACCCCTTTAACTGATCAAGTGCTGCAGGATGATTACTCGTCTTTAGCGACTTCCTGTATCTGCCATAGACTTATATACTGTTGTTTTCCTCATGCAACCCCTTTAATTTTAGGGAGGAATTATTCGCAGCCGAACGAGCGATATTCTCAGCTGCGAGATTTAAGTATGGCTCCTATTGAAAATTTAAATCATTGTATATATATATATATATATATATATATATATATATATATATATATATATATATATATATATATATATATATATATATATATATATATATATATATATCTGGGTACAATCTTCAGCTGCTCCAACATCATAAGGGAAGAAATAAAAGCTAGAATCAACTCTGGAAATAAGATATACTATGCACTACAACATCTGCTAAAATCAAATGGGCTATCTCGTAACACCAAAATCACAATATACAAAACACTGATTAGACTAGTTGTGCTGTATGGCTCTGAAACCTGGAGTACAACTAAAGGAGACGAAGCCTTGTTACAAACCTTTGAGAATAAAGTCTTACGTCGCATCTTTGGGCCCATTAGGGATACACAAAGTGGAGAGTGGAAAAGAAGAAGCAACAAAGACATTTATGATCTGTTTACGTCCCCGCTAATCACTGGTATCATGAAGGCTAATAGACTGCAATGGCTGTGGCATATTGAAAGAATGGAAGATAATAGGGAAACAAAACTCGCTTACACTCAGGAAATAAATGACCGTAGACCCCGAGGTAGACCAAGAAGACGGTGGAGAGATAATATACATACAGACATACAAGCACTTGGAATCAACGACTGGCAAGAGAAGGTCAACCAGAGAGACGAATGGAGACGGCTTGTATCTGCAACAAAGAACCTCAATGGCTCGGAATGCTGAAGAAGAAGAAGAATATATATATATATATATATATATATATATATATATATATATATATATATATATATATATACATTTAGTTATTTATGCAGCTCCTAACCCTAACCGAAACTTGAGAAGATGTCTCCTTTTTCTATCGCAATTTTCGAACATTTTCGACAGTAGTAAACGTCACTTTACCAGCCGCGACTGCGAATAACACGTAGCTATGGGAGGCGTTATTCGCAACACGCTGCGTATGATCACTTTGTTAATTTTATATATAATTCAACATGTCTGCTATCATATTAACAACTTTTAGGTCATAGCTGTGACACCCCTACTTCCCATTTTCCGCCATCCACATTGTTAAATACAAATCTGCTTTTATGTTTTCACCAAATATGTTAAATCTAAAACTATATATTGCAAATTTAATGACCCTTAGAAGCTAGTCTCCTGCAACCAATATTTTTAGAAAGTCCGTCTTTGCTTAGTGTATCATACGGGCTAAAGTCTTTTTGCTTTAGATGCATCGAGACCAGGGAGTTATCACGTAAAAGGGAGGTCAGCATGGCAGAATGAATAAGAGGGCTCGCTTTAACCTTCCGGTGTGCTGATGCCGAGGTAACGGTTTCAACCCCTACACTCGTCAGTTGGACCCGTCAGCTGACTTCTCGTCTTTGATTTGGGGACGTAAATACCTCAAAGGTCTAAATGAGTTTACCTGATGGCGAAGGACATCGATAATATGGAAAGATAATCTTCATGCAAAAATCTGTCCACTGCACTTAACATATGTATTTTTCTACTCTTGCGTTCAAAGCAAACGAGAAAAAAAACCACTGAATAGAATGAATGAGTTAATGTAATGTCTCAATAATAACTCAATGGAACACAAGGTGTTAAGATGGGGTGGCTTAGACGTTGGTGAAAAGGCTCTGACTAGGGGCAGACCGAGTATGATTCTCAGTGTGAACAGTGCGGATTTAAAATAAGACAAGAAACTCATCAAAAGTAAACTATCTCCTGGTTCTGGGGTTGGGGCTCGGGACGTTTAACCTTCTCAGACAAGGCCGAAAATCTGGGAAGACATATGCGCACGTTAAACATCCCTTCGTCACATCGAAAATCGATACGAGCAGACCAAATACACCGCTGTCCAGGTTAGATTTGACAGTATACGACACACACACGCACGCACACACACACACACACACACACACACACACATACAGAACACACACACAGAGCGAGAGAGAGAGAGAGAGAGAGAGAGAGAGAGAGAGAGAGAGTTTACGGTCGTGGTTTGCACAGATTTGATGAGTCCTATGATATGGAGTGAGTTCGTGCACAGTGTTCAGATTGTTCTTGTGGTACTCGTGTATTGGAGACTTGAGCACTTATAGAGCTCTCCGTGTGCTATGAACGTGAGCATGCATAAGAGCAGTTGTTAAATCAGAAACGGGTAGAAAGAGTTAACGCAGCAGTTGGCTGGGACATAAGAATTTATAAAAAGGTATCGTGTATCACTATCCCCCTCCCGTTCTCCTCCTCCTCATCATCATCATCATCCTCTCATCATGATCATCATCACACAGCAAATTATTTGCAGAACACCACTATCATCACACTGGAGATATTCTCGACTGCCCATCAGTTCTTTCCCCTCATGCATGTTCATGCCTAGGATATCTTTAATGTCCCATGTCTCGTTGGTCGACTCCAGTCTCTTATTCCCCGAACCACCCCTTCCATTGCTGTTCTCACCGAGCCCCAGTGACGTTTGCAATGATCAAAGTGTTTCACCTTCCGAGACATTAAGTTGTTTAGGATCATGTTTTCTTCTATGTTTTTTTCCCCCCGCATATCCTTTACAGGACATCGATGTCAACACCAGTATTTTACCGCTGCCGTTGATTTCTTGGCAAGATTGCGCTCAGTAGTTTGCCATTGATTTCTGAGCGGCCGGCTCACTTATCCCGTAGGTCACCAACGCGGCGAGAACCGCTACCAATTCTCGCGCGCTACGTTACCCTACGTTGATAAACGGGATTACGGAGAAAGTCGTTTAACTCTAGGCCAGGGAGACTGGACTTCTATGGTTACATCTGGAAAAATGTCAGTTTTTTTTTCTCTCTCTCTCTCTCTTTCTCTAAAATCAAGAGTATTCTAAGAATGTGTGTGTGTGTGTGTGTGTGTATGTGCGAGTGTGCACGGGTGTGTGAGTATGTGTGACATTTAAGTTCACAAGCTTCTAATTCCTTCTTTAATGATTGCGAATTTGTTGTTGTTGTGGGTGTTGTTATTGTGTGTGTGTGTGTGTGTGTGTGTGTGTGTGTGTGCGCGCGCTGACTTTAGCCAGGACCCCAAAGGGACCTGTTGCCCAGAACGCTCGGCGAGGATGCGTCAATAGGTCTTGGCCAGTATAGAACCCAGACTTGGAGCCTTCGAAACACCTCTGCGTCCCACTACTTCTAGTGATCTGGACTGGTTTGAGCATGTAGATTAGCTTTGCCTTTACCCAATGTCCCTCGCCATCAGGCAAACCCACTCCGATTTCTGAGGTACTTGTAATTTAGGTCCCCAAGTCAAGGACGAGATGTCAACATGTTACTCCAACTGACCAGTGTGGGGGTTGAAACCACTGCCTCAGCATCAGCATTAGAAGTTTAAGAGCGAGGCCTCTTACCCATTCGGCCATGCTGATTTCCTGATTGTGATGTAATCCAGGAAATGAAAACAGAAGAGTGCTCACAGCTCTATTGCACTTTTCTCATCAGTTTGGCAGTTGTAACTAAGTTTTATGTGGGTAACACGTTTGTATTATGGAGTCATGCATCACAAAACCTGGCACATAGCCTCGTACAACACAAACAAGTAAAACTCGCCCAGGCTGATTACCGTAGGGCGTTGAAAGTAACAACCCTCTTCCCATTATCCGATATAAACAAATTTAAAAAAAGGTTACATTAACTTGACGTTTACAGAAAGGCAAAATTTACAGACCAGTATGTGCCTATGCGAGGTAAGCATGGCCGAATGGATAAGAACGCGTGTTCTTAAACATCCGGTGTGTTGATGCCGAGGTAAGGGGTTCAACCCCATATGGTTATAACTGCTGCCATACCACCAGAACGTTTCTGTTGGAATGTGTGCATTCCCGACCAACGCCCCTGATATCCCGGCATGCATTCTCTGACATGTAATGAGGTCGGCGAGTGAGTCCCTCGGCACAAATCAGACGTGACCTAGTTCTGAGATCATTTGAGGATGACTCAACAGGCGAGTCCTGATCGATGACTGACACCCTGTAGAAACGATCTTTTCTGGTTCGTTACATTCACAATCACCAATACCCCGCCACCACAATAGATTTTATGAGTCCACTCTTCTTTTCCCAATCATCATTCGATTACACATCATCATCATCATCATCATCATCATCATCATCATCATCATCATCATCATCATCATCATCATCAACAACAACATAATCAAATTCCATGCCAGCTGGCGTAGGCATTCATGGCTCTCCACAGATCTCGGGCCTTAGTTTTCTGAATCAACTCTGTTGATGATATTCCTCCATGCCACCGTCTTCGTCCATCCAGCATCATTTCTTTTGGTCTGCCTCTGCCTCTCTTCCCCTTTATCTTTCCAGTTGCTACAATGTTCTTCAGTGCCTCTCTTTTCATCACATGTGTGGCATTGTGTACTATGTATGGCACGTTACACCCTCCTTAGGTATTTATAATGGCCACGTTAAACACTGCCTCAGTGAGTCATTTGTTATTGATTATTTTTCATGCGTTTTAATGCTATTGTTCTTTTGTTGTCAAAATTTGCTTCATAAGTGATGTTGAATGAAAGAATGTATGAGAGGAAATAGAGAAGAAGTGCAGAATGTCAGGCGGGCCTGCGTGCCCAATTCTTAACCCTTTGAAAATAAAATAAAGACTTTCACATGACTAAAGAAAGTCGTTTGTCTCTAAGTTATTATTGTATATCATGTTCTAGTTTCATTAGCCTCCTTCGGGCAATCGTTGTTAGTTACTCTGGCAGCTCAAAGAATTCGCAACATTCTTCTCAGGAACCACATCCCCATTTATTCCTAACTAGTTCATTAACATTCCAAGATTCACTGCCATACAACAAAACAGGTTCTATATAGTATTTCAGCACTCTCCTTCTTACGCTCAATGAAAGTGACTTAATGCACAAGATACTTTTCATTTTGTGAAACGCAGCAGCTGCTTGCTCTATTCTGTTCTTAATCCCCCGATTACACGTGGAAATAGATCATTTTGAGAAACGCCGGGGGTTCATTAACTCCTTGTGTAAATAAAGTAAGTAAAATAAGTAAAGTAAGTAAAGTAAGTAAAGTCAGTAAAGTCAGTAAAATAAGTAAAGTCGGTAAAGTAAATAAAGTAAGCAAAATAAGTAAAGTAAGTAAAATAAGTAAAGTCAGTAAAGTAAGTAAAGTAACCAAAATAAGTAAAGCAAGTAAAATAAGTAAAGTCAGTAAAATAAGTAAAGTAAGTAAGATAAGTACAGTCAGTAAAATAAGTACATTTGGTAAAGTAAGTAAAGTCAGTAAAATAAGTAAAGTCGGTAAAGTAAGCAAAGTAAGTAAAATAAGTAAAGTTAGCAAAATAAATAAAGTCGGTAAAATAAGTAAAGTAAGTAAAATAAGTAAAGTCGGTAAAATAAGTAAAGTCGTTAAAATAAGTAAAGTCGGTAAAATAAGCAAAGTAAGTAAAATAAATAAAGTCGTTAAAATAATTAAAGTCGTTAAAATAAGCAAAGTAAGTAAAATAAGTAAAGTTAGTAAAATAAATAAAGTCGGTAAAATAAGTAAAGTAAGTAAAATAAGTAAAGTCGGTAAAATAAGTAAAGTCGTTAAAATAAGTAAAGTCGGTAAAATAAGTAAAGTAAGTAAAATAAGTAAAGTCGGTAAAATAAGTAAAGTCGTTAAAATAAGTAAAGTCGGTAAAATAAGTACAGTCAGTAAAATAAGTACAGTCAGTAAAATAAGTAAAGTCAGTAAAATAAGTAAAGTAAGTAAGATAAGTACAGTCAGTAAAATAAGTACATTTGGTAAAGTAAGTAAAGTCAGTAAAATAAGTAACGTCGGTAAAATAAGCAAAGTAAGTAAAATAAGTAAAGTTAGTAAAATAAGTAAAGTTAGTAAAATAAATAAAGTCGGTAAAATAAGTAAAGTAAGTAAAATAAGTAAAGTCGGTAAAATAAGTAAAGTCGTTAAAATAAGTAAAGTCGGTAAAATAAGCAAAGTAAGTAAAATAAGTAAAGTTAGTAAAATAAATAAAGTCGGTAAAATAAGTAAAGTAAGTAAAATAAGTAAAGTCGGTAAAATAAGTAAAGTCGTTAAAATAAGTAAAGTGGGTAAAATAAGCAAAGTAAGTAAAATAAGTAAAGTTAGTAAAATAAATAAAGTCGGTAAAATAAGTAAAGTCGGTAAAATAAGTAAAGTTAGTAAAATAAATAAAGTCGGTAAAATAAGTAAAGTAAGTAAAATAAGTAAAGTCGGTAAAATAAGTAAAGTCGTTAAAATAAGTAAAGTCGGTAAAATAAGTAAAGTAAGTAAAATAAGTAAAGTCGGTAAAATAAGTAAAGTCGTTAAAATAAGTAAAGTCGGTAAAATAAGTACAGTCAGTAAAATAAGTACAGTCAGTAAAATAAGTAAAGTCAGTAAAATAAGTAAAGTAAGTAAGATAAGTACAGTCAGTAAAATAAGTACATTTGGTAAAGTAAGTAAAGTCAGTAAAATAAGTAACGTCGGTAAAATAAGCAAAGTAAGTAAAATAAGTAAAGTCGGTAAAATAAGCAAAGTAAGTAAAATAAGTAAAGTTAGTAAAATAAGTAAAGTTAGTAAAATAAATAAAGTCGGTAAAATAAGTAAAGTAAGTAAAATAAGTAAAGTCGGTAAAATAAGTAAAGTCGTTAAAATAAGTAAAGTCGGTAAAATAAGCAAAGTAAGTAAAATAAGTAAAGTTAGTAAAATAAATAAAGTCGGTAAAATAAGTAAAGTAAGTAAAATAAGTAAAGGTCGGTAAATAAGTAAAGTCGTTAAAATAAGTAAAGTGGGTAAAATAAGCAAAGTAAGTAAAATAAGTAAAGTTAGTAAAATAATAAAGTCGGTAAAATAAGTAAAGTCGGTAAAATAAGTAAAGTTAGTAAAATAAATAAAGTCGGTAAAATAAGTAAAGTAAGTAAAATAAGTAAAGTCGGTAAAATAAGTAAAGTCGTTAAAATAAGTAAAGTAAGTAAGATAAGTACAGTCAGTAAAATAAGTACATTTGGTAAAGTAAGTAAAGTCAGTAAAATAAGTAACGTCGGTAAAATAAGCAAAGTAAGTAAAATAAGTAAATTTAGTAAAATAAGTAAAGTTAGTGAAATAAATAAAGTCGGTAGAATAAGTAAAGTAAGTAAAATAAGTAAAGTCGGTAAAATAATTAAAGTCGTTAAAATAAGTAAAGTCGGTAAAATAAGCAAAGTAAGTAAAATAAGTAAAGTTAGTAAAATAAATAAAGTCGGTAAAATAAGCAAAGTAGTAAAATAAGTAAAGTTAGTAAAATAAATAAAGTCGTAAAATAGTAAAGTAAGTAAAATAAGTAAAGTTAGTAAAATAAGCAAAGTCGGTAAAATAAGCAAAGTAAGTAAAATAAGTAAAGTTAGTAAAATAAATAAAGTCGGTAAAATAAGTAAAGTAAGTAAAATAAGTAAAGTCGGTAACTAAGTAAGTCCGTTAAAATAAGTAAAGTAAGTAAGATAAGTACAGTCAGGTAAAATAAGTACATTGGTAAAGTAAGTAAAGTCAGTAAAATAGGTAACGTCGGTAAAATAAGTAAAGTCGGTAAATAAGCAAAGTAAGTAAAATAAGTAAAGTATAGTAAAATAAATAAAGTCGGTAAAATAAGTAAAGTAAGTAAAATAAGTTAAGTCGGTAAAATAAGTAAAGTCGTTAAAATAAGTAAAGTGGGTAAAATAAGCAAAGTAAGTAAATAAGTAAAGTTTAGTAAAATAATAGAGTCGTGTAAAATAAGTAAAGTCGGTAAAATAAGTAAAGTTAGTAAAATAAATAAAGTTCTGTAAAATAAGTAAGTAATTAAAATAAGTAAAAGTCGGTAAAATAAGTAAAGTCGTTAAAATAAGTAAAGTAAGTAAGATAAGTACAGTCAGTAAAATAAAGTACATTTGGTAAGTAGTAAGTCAGTAAAATAGTAACGTCGGTAAAATAAGCAAGTAAAGTAAAATAAGTAAATTTAGTAAAATAAGTAAAGTAGTGAAATAAATAAAGTCGGTAGAATAAGTAAAGTAAGTAAGTAAATAAGTAAAGTCGGTAAAATAATTAAAGTCGTTAAAATAAGTAAGAGTCGGTAAAATAAGCAAAGTAAGTAAAATAAGTAAAGTTAGTAAAATAAATAAAGTCGGTAAAATAAGCAAAGTAAGTAAAATAAGTAAAGTTAGTAAAATAAATAAAGTCGGTAAAATAAGTAAAGTAAGTAAAATAAGTAAAGTTAGTAAAATAAGCAAAGTCGGTAAAATAAGCAAAGTAAGTAAAATAAGTAAAGTTAGTAAAATAAGTAAAGTAAGTAAAATAAGTAAAGTAAGTAAAATAAGTAAAGTCGGTAAAATAAGTAAAGTTAGTAAAATAAGCAAAGTAAGTAAAGGACCAGATTGCACGACCTGAGGCGAATTGGCCACATAATGCCACGTCTATATTTATATAGACCGACCTGCAAGGGAAAGATGAGGTGGTCAATATCACCCCGCCGCCTTTAATGTCCATATTTAGGCTGGATCTACCTAGAAACCTACGTTGTTTGTTTTAGTAAACATAAATCGATAGGGATTCCAAAATATGACCACGGGGCCGGCAGGTAGCGTGCTAGCCATTGCGCTGTCGTGAGTGAAAAATGAAAGAGAAATTTTACACAACTTAAGGCGTATTCAGCATAAGGTATTAACCCCGTGTTGTTATAGACCAATCGGCGCTGGACGGTGATGTGGTCAATATGGAGCCGGCTGTCTTGACTTCCCAAGACATTGTCCAGTGCCCATTTTAGTCTGAGTCGAGCTGGGAATCTAGGTGAATGTTAAATATCGAAAGTGCCATGGATTCGAACTCGCCACCACCGACCTGAGAGGCATGCGTACTAGTCATTGCCCTATAAAGCGGCCACCACTTAAACTCCCGCTCCAAAACAGCTTGTTTACGCGCACAACTTTAGGCGTAAGTGTCGGGTAATGATTGGTTGTAATAATGAGGAGTTAAGTGCTTTTGCCGGACTCTCTGGCCGAGGAGTTACACGACTTTCTCCGTAATCCTGTTTATCCACGCAGGGTCTCGCAACGCGCGAGAATTGGAAGCGGTTCTACCCGCTCTGGTGACTTGCGGGATAAATGAACCGGCCGCTCAGAAAGCAATGGCAAACTACTGAGCGTAATCTTGCCAAGAAATCAATAATCAGCTGAAAGATGCTGATGTTGACAGCGATGTTCTGTAAAGGATACGCAAAACATTTTAACTGCTTTTAGCAACTTAAGCCTTCGACTATTTGTCTACACACGGATGTCTGGAGTGGGTTACAGGAGGACTGGACATGGATTGGGTCGTGTGTTTTACTTCACCTTGTCGTGTAGAATGTCAGCTACTGAGCCACTCGTAGCAGCTACTTGCATATCCTTTACAAGACGTCGCAGTCAACCCCAGCATTTTTGGCTGTTTGTAATTTCTTGGCAAGTTTATGTTTCAATAGTTTGCCATTGCTTTCTGAAAGACCGGCACTCATACCATTGTAGGAAAACCAACGCGGGGCGGTCTGTTACCAAATCTCCCGCAGCTGTGTTTCGAATGCGGTATGCATGATTACGAATTGCGTCTGTAACCCTTTCAACACAGAGCCGGCGCTCGTAACAAAGCTGTTAAATTAATGGCAATTTGTTTTCTTTAACGCACCGGGTTTGCTAAGAGTTAAGGGACTGGGTTAACGTGGCGTTTGAAATGGCTCCTATTTAGCACTGAAATAACCAAAGACTGTTTTAGATAGCTCATCATTTCTGATAGGTGCAGACTTTTGTTATCACTATAACTCTCTTGTTTAGATTTGGTTACAGAGATAATCTCGACCGCGTGTTATCGTGACCCAGAAGTGAAGCACAGAACAGTAACACTGCTACCTACCATGCATGTCCCATGAGGTGACGGGTACAGGCTGGCCTAAGACTGGCTACTTCATCCAGTAGAAAACTTTCACAATTCTGCCAATCATAAACGTGTCTTGGTGTGAGTTATTTGATGGCCTAGGCTTCGTTTTGGGAGATGAGAGTAAGAGGAAGAAGAGGAGGAGGATTGGGAATAATAATAATAATAATAATAATAATAATAAGAAGAAGAAGAAGAAGAAGAAGAAGAAGAAGAAGAAGAAGAAGAAGAAGAAGAAGAAGAAGAAGAAGAAGAAGAAGAAGAAGAAGCAGGAGGGGGAGGATGAGGAGGAGGAGGTGGTGGTGGTGAAGAGGAGGAGGAGGACGAGAAGGAGGAGGTGGAGGAGGAGAACGAGGAGAGGTAGAAGAAGAAGAAGAAGAAGAAGAAGAAGAAGAAGAAGAAGAAGAAGAAGAAGAAGAAGAAGAAGAAGAAGAAGAAGAAGAAGAAGAAGAAGAAGAAGAAGAAGACGAAGAAGAAGAAGAAGATATATTCATAGGACATTAATAAATTACTCTGCCCTTAATAAAATAATTAATGCTATCAATTTGCAGATAACTGATCCATCTAGCTAGCCAAGCATGTCAATTATCACCCTTCGCGTGTGTTTTTCGGTTTTATTAATTTTCAAATCTCATTTATCATTTCGTCCCTTGGCAGCAGCAATCACTTATTGGGTGTTAAAAGGCACGTATAAATGCACTTCCAAACGCATAAAAGCCAAAGTAGGCGCTAACAAACGCTACAAATCATATCCAATACTTCAGTCTATTATTATTATTATTATTATTATTATTATTATTATTATTATTATTATTATTATTATTATTATTATTATTATTATTTTGTGCAGTCGCTTGCTTTGAACTCAAGCGTAGTTCATACTACTTCTAGTGCACTCGACTGACTTTTGTCTGTGAATTAGCTTTCCATATTACCGGTGTCCCTCGCCATCATGCCAACCCACTCCGACTTCAGAGGTACTTGTAATTTACGTCCCCAATTTAAGGACGTAAAGTCAACTTTTTAGTCTAACAGATGGGTGTAGGGGTTGAACCCGCTACCTCAGCATCAGCACACTGTAAGCTTAAGAACAAGCGCTTTTATCCATTCCACTACGCTGATCTCCTATTAGTGTTTGTCTGCCCCTATAGGGAGCGGTGGTCACGTGGTGGCTAGCCCGCATGCCTGCCCCTATAGGGAGCGGTGGTCACGTGGTGGCTAGCCCGCATGTCTGTCCCTATAGGGAGCGGTGGTCACGTGGTGGCTAGCCCGCATGTCTGTACCTATAGGGAGCGGTGGTCACATGGTGGCTAGCCCGCATGTCTGTCCCAACATTGAGCGGTGGTCACGTGGTGGCTAGCCCGCATGTCTGTCCCTATAGGGAGCGGTGGTCACGTGGTGGCTAGCCCGCATGTCTGTCCCTGTAGGGAGCGGTGGTCACGTGGTGGCTAGCCCGCATGTCTGTCCCTGTAGGGAGCGGTGGTCACGTGGTGGCTAGCCCGCATGTCTGCCCCTGTAGGGAGCGGTGGCCACGTGGTGGCTAGCCCGCATGCCTGCCCCTGTAGGGAGCGGTGGCCACGTGGTGGCTAGCCCGCATGCCTGCCCCTGTAGGGAGCGGTGGCCACGTGGTGGCTAGCCCGCATGCCTGCCCCTGTAGGGAGCGGTGGCCACGTGGTGGCTAGCCCGCATGCCTGCCCCTGTAGGGAGCGGTGGCCACGTGGTGGCTAGCCCGCATGCCTGCCCCTGTAGGGAGCGGTGGTCACGTGGTGGCTAGCCCGCATGCCTGCCCCTGTAGGGAGCGGTGGTCACGTGGTGGCTAGCCCGCATGCCTGCCCCTGTAGGGAGCGGTGGTCACGTGGTGGCTAGCCCGCATGCCTGCCCCTGTAGGGAGCGGTGGTCACGTGGTGGCTAGCCCGCATGCCTGCCCCTGTAGGGAGCGGTGGTCACGTGGTGGCTAGCCCGCATGCCTGCCCCTGTAGGGAGCGGTGGTCACGTGGTGGCTAGCCCGCATGCCTGTCCCTGTAGGGAGCGGTGGTCACGTGGTGGCTAGCCCGCATGCCTGTCCCTGTAGGGAGCGGTGGTCACGTGGTGGCTAGCCCGCATGCCTGTCCCTGTAGGGAGCGGTGGTCACGTGGTGGCTAGCCCGCACGCCTGTCCCTGTAGGGAGCGGTGGTCACGTGGTGGCTAGCCCGCACGCCTGTCCCTGTAGGGAGCGGTGGTCACGTGGTGGCTAGCCCGCGTGCCTGTCCCTGTAGGGAGCGGTGGTCACGTGGTGGCTAGCCCGCGTGCCTGTCCCTATAGGGAGCGGTGGTCACGTGGTGGCTAGCCCGCGTGCCTGCCCCTGTAGGGAGCGGTGGTCACGTGGTGGCTAGCCCGCATGCCTGCCCCTGTAGGGAGCGGTGGTCACGTGGTGGCTAGCCCGCATGCCTGCCCCTATAGGGAGCGGTGGTCACGTGGTGGCTAGCCCGCATGCCTGCCCCTATAGGGAGCGGTGGTCACGTGGTGGCTAGACCTCATGTCTGCCCCTATAGGGAGCGGTGGTCACGTGGTGGCTAGCCCGCATGTCTCTCCCTATAGGGAGCGGTGGTCACGTGGTGGCTAGCCCGCATGTCTCTCCCTATAGGGAGCGGTGGTCACGTGGTGGCTAGCCCTCATGTCTCTCCCTATAGGGAGCGGTGGTCACGTGGTGGCTAGCCTGCATGTCTGCCCCTATAGGGAGCGGTGGTCACGTGGTGGCTAGTCCGCATGTCTGTCCCTATAGGGAGCGGTGGTCACGTGGTGGCTAGTCCGCATGTCTGTCCCTATAGGGAGCGGTGGTCACGTGGTGGCTAGCCCGCATGTCTGTCCCAATAGGGAGCGGTGGTCACGTGGTGGCTAGCCCGCATGTCTCTCCCTATAGGGAGCGGTGGTCACGTGGTGGCTAGCCCGCATGTCTCTCCCTATAGGGAGCGGTGGTCACGTGGTGGCTAGCCCGCATGTCTGTCCCTATAGGGAGCGGTGGTCACGTGGTGGCTAGCCCGCATGTCTGTACCTATAGGGAGCGGTGGTCACGTGGTTTCTAGCCCGCATGGCTATTATCCGGTAGTCAGGTCGTCGAATTCCCATCTAGGTCAATTTATTAAAACTGGCCTGAGCTCCCATGCGGAGAAACCCACAATGGGTATCAGGAAATGTTACGGGCAGTAAAGGCGGCGGATTTATACTGACCACATCACTCATTGAGTGTGACTGGCATGTAAATGTATGAGCTAGCGCCATTCTCATGGCATGACCAGTGCCACTCGACGATGGTGTCTGGATGCAGAAACCAGTGTACTTCAATGCACTGCTATCTGGACAGTCTTGGCGTGAGCATGGTACACTTGTTGCCTCAGCGAGGTAGTGCGCTCACTTGAAGATACGTGTTAGTTGCATGTCCTTTCACATGTTGCAATCAACCCCAGAATTCATTGGCTGTTTGTGATTGTCCTAGATAATTTTACGCCAGCAGCTTACCACTTGTTATCTAAACGGCCGAATCTCATACTATTGTGAATATCAACTGCAAAGCAATCGACTTCCCAATTCACCTGCGTCTGACTTCGAACCCACAATATCGGGGTTGTGAAACTGCGTTAAGTACATCAAGTCGCAGACGCCGACATTTGGAGATAACATTCGAATATTTGCCGACGGTTTTCGTAATTTCAGTGTATAAAGCATCCTATAATTTCTATTTCACCACGTCGTCTATGGATATCGATCGATACTGTTATTTTATTTCTGGCGTTAGTATACAGCCAGCACCGTATACATATCGGAAATATATCACCCGTACACCGCGCGAGACGGTGGTTATAAATATTCATATTCTGTTGTCTGTACCCGTGACCTTAATATAAAAACAATCATTGACCGAACGACGGTTATACTTCACATCATATCTGAAGATTATATGGTCTGTTCTACGTTCACATGGTGGACCGTACTAGCTAGCGGCTAGTACTGATGTGATTCGATCAACTGTAAGGTTTCATGAAGTCCAGATTTAAGCGCCATGACAGCCATTGGTCGTAGAGTTGCCATAAAATGTATACGTCTGGAAATGTATGATGGTGAAAAGTGTTCTTTTGATTTATGGCTTTGTGGGTTGGAATCTGAGAGTGATGAAGTGGATTGCTGGATGTGACTCATGAGAAATAATGTCAAGGGTATTGATCGGTGCTCACACCAGAAGACAGGGGAATAAAGTAGAAATCGGAAGTGTTCGTTTCAGCGAGGTGTATTCGTCATTTGGTAACGACAGGTTCTATTTCCGCTAGAAGGAAAGCTTTCTGTTGTCTAGCGTGTCTCTTTCCGTGGCGTAGAGATTACGGACGCAGTTCGTAATCCCTCATACCGCGTTCTAAACACAGCTGCAGGTGATTTGGCAGCAGTCAGCCTTGCACTGGCTTTTTACGAAATGGTATAAGTGCTGGTTATTCAAAAAGCAATGGTAAACTACTGAACGTAAACTTGCCAAGAGATCACAAAGAGCATAACAATGCTGGGGTTGATTGTGACATCATGTGAAAGGATAGCAACTAACTTTCAACGTATCTCTTAATTTCTTCTTCTATCCCTTACGCGCTAGAAGGATAGCTATCTGTTTTCTAACGTGTCTATTGGCTTCTTCTTCTGTCCCTTGCGCGCTAGAAGGATATCTATCTGTTGTCTAACGCGTCTCTTGGTTTCTTCTTCTGTTCCTTGCCCGCTAGAAGGATATCTATCTGTTGTCTAACGCGTCTCTTGGTTTCTTCTTCTGTTCCTTGCCCGCTAGAAGGATATCTATCTGTTGTCTAACGCGTCTCTTGGTTTCTTCTTCTGTTCCTTGCCCACCACTTGCTGTACATCATCACAGAAAGCAAACCGTTTCGAAACTTCCTGTTTCACTCATACACTTGCTGGACTGACAGGCATGCACCACCATACTGGACCTTCATTGGCCGATGAATTTCTATAGGCTTCACCACTTCACTGATCAAAAACAGTTAACAGAGCCTTTGGTGCGTGTCAAAAGTGGAGCGGCCAGCTTTAAACTGTCCTTATGACGTCACAATGTTCGTCTGCAACATGATGTCACGTGCTAAACACTCTTGAAAACCTTAACAACACCATTGACAGGTTACAAGACATTGGCATGGTTATTGTAATTTCTATCACATTTTTAAGGTTTTCAGTTGAAGCCTCCTCGTATTTAATTCTGCTACAATTTCTTCGGTGTATGCGTTTCTTTTACAAATATACGTGATACACTATTTATCCAAAACTTCTTTCCCCAAGCTCTGGGTTAGAGTACTGGAGGGTAAGGTTGAAGGCAAACGAGCAAGAGGTAGACAACGATACAAGTTGGAAGATAACATCAAGAGATGGACGAACAGCAATCTGACGGAATGTAAAATCAAAGCAAGAGACAGACAGTGTTGGAGATCCACTGCAGTCAACCTACGTTGTGGAGACGGCACTTAGTTGACTGATTGATCGTGTGGAATGGCTCTCGTCGCTACAGAGGTCACAGATTGTGAGAATTGTATGGATATTTTGCCCTGGCCATGCGGGTGTACGGGGGAATGAACAGGCTGACTGGCTAGCAGGGAATGCACCTCTCGGTAGTATCTTGCCTATGTACAAAGGGGGAGGTGGTCGAGCGCTTGTGGGACCAGGTGGAGAAGGCGGAGGAACAGATTGAGAACCCATATGTGGATAGAATGAGATTGCCGGGGATCGGCAGGGGTTCTGGAAGAATCTCAAAACTGAGAGGGAAGACCAGGAGAACTTTTAATCAGGTAGCGGTGG
Organism: Cepaea nemoralis; assembly: GCA_014155875.1. Taxonomy (NCBI): domain Eukaryota; kingdom Metazoa; phylum Mollusca; class Gastropoda; order Stylommatophora; family Helicidae; genus Cepaea; species Cepaea nemoralis. The sequence continues at coordinate 104,094 of JACEFZ010020339.1, forward strand.
GAACGATTAGTAGTATGACTCTTCGCTGCCTGTTGAACGAGGGGATTGAGCACGTATGGGAATGTCCTGAGTGCAGTGATGTCGGTTCTTAACTCAACTCAACAACCCAGCTCCTGACAATGACATGCTCAAAACCTACGGAGGAAGCATTAACCGCGGAAGTCTAATTCCAGCCAGTGCGCATGTGCTGTGTTCAGTCATGATCCGGGTACTTGCTAATGTGGATTTCCGCAAATGTAAAGTTTCGTGGCCAATCTTGGACATCCTGCAGGTTTTCTGAGTTTGGAGATGGAAAAGGAGCAGCACAGTTCCTGTGAATACGAAATTTGTGTACCGAGTCGGCGAAGAAAGCTGCTGCAGCAACACTTGTCACGGCTCTGACAACCTGAACACCAATGAAGCAGACGTAAGCATTTTCCAAAAGGTGTCACAACCAACCAGCCAGTCAATCAACCAGTCAACCAACAAACCACCCAAGCAACCAGGTAAATTAAATCACACGTATTGATTGCACTGTTAGAAGAGGAAGAAATACGTAGAGATTAGAGGACACTAGACAACATAATAATTGAAAGCTACATTTAGCACATCGGGATTCGAACTTGTCACATCAAAATGAGTACATCGCCTCGTTGCAGAAACAGAATGTACTTACATTGATGACCAACTTGTCACCCCCAGAAGGTGTCATCGTTAGCCAGGTCTATCATACACCTGTAATGGTAAATGTACTTTCAATGTTTATGTCTTCTAGTATGTTAAGCTGAACAGAACAGCGCATACATGCCTTTGAATATAAATGTGATAGACGGATTCTAATATCTTGGATACAGAAAAGAAAAAAGAATGCACCCATAGGACAAGAACTAAATATTGAAGAAGGCTGGCTACTAAAGACGAGAAAACAAAGCAAATTGAAATATTTTAGTCACTTGAAACGTCTCAAAAGTTTGGAGATAACAATCATCGAGGGGTATATGCTCGGAAAGAGAGAAAGAGGACGGCCAAAGAGAGGACGGGTGCAGCATATGACAGACGATCTCCAGATGGGTGTATCGGACGCGTGACATCTTACTTATGACCGAGACGTTTTCCGGACGGTTGCTAAGGGAGCGAAGTTCTGCAAGGGACATGCTACTGAGTGAATATGTTATCTAATCTCTACTTTTTTCTTCTCCTTCTTTGAGCGGTAATCAATACTTGTGAATATGTTTATATACTATCTTCGTGGCTCAGGGGTTCCTCAACAACTGGTATTTTCTTGTACATACAAGATCTACGCAACAATAATTTTATTATTTACACCCTGTAATTATGTTTATTTCTGCCACATTCGCTCTCTTGTCAAGCTTTCGCTCACAAATATTTGCAACGTCCCTTCTCTCCATAATCTTAAAATATACATTTCTCTTGTGTTTACACCGTATCTTCTCTGTTTCTACATCCATCACAAATATGAATATTTGTCAAGCAATCAATCATTCCCCCCTTAAATAGATCTACTCCCAAAATACACAACACGACATTTTCAAACTCCTTGATGGACATGGGCACAATCTGGACTGTCTTAGACCGCCAATATCTTCCAGAAAAAATTCAAGCTGGAACTTTATTTGCATGTCAACATTCACGTTACACCGGCCTGTCTGAAAAGAACACGGATAGCTTTGTTTTTCTGTTTGAGGTTTCGTATAATTTATCTTCACCCCTTCTTTATTTTATAAATAAAGGATGAGATGAATTCGTTGCCTATAAATCACCAAAAGAAGGCTGGCCGATGAGTTGCACCCGTAACTGGATTTGTTGGGCATTTGTTTTGCTCAACGTTTGTGGAAAGTTTTGCACGCATGCTTGGAAAAATAATCAATTATATTATTTTTCCCGCCGCAATTCATCCTGGTTCTGACGGTTTAAACTAGTTTAAAGAATAATATCGACAGTGGGATGGGGAGGCAGACAAATACACACCGGAGTCAGGATTTCGCAAACAAATCACTATCATCACCACTATCATCACAATAATCATCGTTACCATCATGATCAGATGCATCATAATCATCGTTATCATCATAACCATCATCATCAGCACCATAATTGTTATCTTCATTATAACATCGTTATCGCCATAATTCTCATCATCGTCATCATCATTCTCATCATCAATATCATCGTTATCAACATCATTACCATCAACATTATCAGTATTATTATCGTCGTCATCATCATCATCATCATTATCATCATCATCATCGTCGTCATCATCATCATCATCATCATCATCATTATCATCATCATACTTCCTCAGAAATTTATCGACTGCGTTAAGTCGATAGAAAATACCGTTGAATGACAAACGCCTTTGTTCTATATCCAGCTTTGCCATCTTGATGAAATAATTGTTTTTCAGTTCTTTTATCGAGTTTTCGCTAATCCCCTCGTGTATCATAACTGTTCAAGTACTGCTTACCTAGGACCAGATTTGTCGTTTAGCACAGCGGGCATTTTGTTTTTCGACCAATGCCAACCGTTTCGACTAGTCTAAGTTGAATTTGTTGTTTCAGTATACCCTGGGTGCCTCTAGTTCCACTCGCAAATTATCTCCCATTGTAGGCACACAGCAGTGGCTAATTGTGCTTCATTGTCACATGACGGCCGACCCACGATACCATTTGTTCTTCTGTTAATTCAATGAAGGGAGTGGTTAATGGGATAATTTTAATACCATCATTTGGTATTGTCCCTTTTTGCGAAATATGTAGCTTGCAACAAGCAATTAATGTCGATAATGAATAGTATTCTCTTTTCGGTTTCAATATATTGGTGTAGATGGAAAAGATGCTAGATTAACATTATACAATATACTGGCATCAAGTATAAAAACAATTATAATAACAATATACTGGCATCAAGTAACAACAATTAGGTACGAAAATATTTACTCATCACAGATCATCATCATCATCTGCCACTTGTGCCGTCAAGCGTCGTGCGAAGGAATCTGCCACTTGTGCCGTCAAGCGTCGTGCGAAGGAAAAGTTGACGCTTCAGCGTCCGATGGGTGGCACTGGATAGTGTCATTCCGTGTGGGTGTACAATGTCTCTGATGTGGTCAATCCATGTTCTTCTTGGGCGTCCTTTTGCTCTCGTTGGAGATCTTCTGTTCTTGAATGTAGCGCCAGTGATGGTAGTTGATGGTGTTGCATTCTAATGAGATGGCCAAACCATTTCATTTTGTCTTTCAATAAATGTGGCACTAGGTATTGATCGCCTATGTCCCTGACGTAGGAGTTACGGGCGTTGTTCGTAATCCCGTATACTCTCGTACGAAACGCAGCTGCTCAAGATTCGGCAGCGGATCGAGTCGCGTTGGTTACTTACTGAGGTATGTGAGAAGGTCGTTCAGAAAGCAATTGCAAACTACTGAACATAAAACTTGCCAAGACATCAACAGCAACTGAAAATGCTGCTGCTGACTGCAATGTCCCGTATAGGATATGCGGGGGGGGGGGGGGGAGGAGAGGTGTTGATCCCACTGTCTGCCTGAGAACATCATTTCTTTTTCGGTCTCGGATAGTTAGTTTGGCAGTTCTTCTCAAGTATCTCATTTCGCAGGTGTTGATTTTTGCATAAATGTGATCTGGAAAATGTCCAAGTTTGACATTAGCAGCGAAGGGTTGGTGTGAATATACTATTTGTTATCTGTCGTATTGCGGACATAGGTATATTTGGATGTTTCAGTATGGCCGATAGTTGATATATAAGCGTACGTGCATTTTGACATCTCATTTAAATTTCACTGGAAATTCTATCATGTTATGTGATCATACTTCCTAGATATTGAAATTATTTGACTTGTTTCATGGGTGTGCTAATTGTCAATATACTTAGTGGAACAGGATATTTGCTAACTTGCATTACTTGTTTTGGTTGTCTTTAAAGTCATATCTCCTCACAGATAGATGTGAAAAAAGGAGTATAGCAAGGGTGCATCCTATCCACAGGCTTTTTTCAACTTAAACACATAATGCATGTTAAAACAAGTTGGAGCATTGCCTGGATCGAACATCGACGGGAGAATTACAAACAGTCTTGTATATGCTGATGAGACGTGCTACAAGCAGAAAGTGAGCACGAGTTACAAGACCTTGTGGGGCAAATAACCTGGCGCAGTGCAGAGCGTGCGTTAGTTAAAGTTAGTTGCATATCCTTTACAGGTCGTCGCAATCGATCCTAGCATTTTTTGGCTGTTTGTGATTTCTTGCCACATTTACGTTCAGTAGTTTGCCACTACCGGGCTTCGTGGCTAAGGGTTTGTGGGCGCGATTCGTGAGACCGCTTAACTGCGTTTGAAACACAGCTGCGACCTATTTGGCAACAGACCGCGTCTTAACGTGTTGGTATGTGAGCCAGTCGTTCAGAAAGCAATGGCAAACTACTGAACGTAAACTTACCAAGACATCAACAACAGCAGTAAAATGCTGGTGTTGACAGAAATGTCCTGTACATCCATCCATCATGTGCCATGCCGATAAGCGTGGGCGGTCATGTTCTGCCATTTCACTCGATCACCAGAGTCGTGGATGATCAGCTCAGTGTTCCTGTCTCGACCATGCCACGTGGCCAAGCCATCCAGGTATTTACTTCTCGATCTTCCCCTTGGTCTCTTGCCTTCGATCTTGCCAATCGTTATCAAGTTCTCCAAGTAATTTCTTCTCATAACATGCCCAAAACTTTTTGACTGTCTACGTCTAATGACTTTAATCAGTTTACGATCTTCGTTTGTTTCTTGAAGGACTTGTTCATTGGTTTTTCTGTCTGTCCATTGTATTCTTTGCATTTTCCTCAGAACCCACATTTCCACAGCCATCAGCTGTTATTTTTTTCCAGCTTAACTGCTTATTGTCAACTCTTCACATACATACAAAAGTATAGGTTCTATGTAGCACTTCAACACTCTTTTTCTCGTTTCAATTGATATCTTTTTATTGGTCAGTATGTTTTTCATCTTGCAAAAGGCTACCTTCGTAAAGGCAATTCTTGTTCTAATCTCTTCAAGGCAGTCCTCAGTCCTGTACATAGGATATGCCCCAAAAAAAAAAAAAATTGTTAGCCACTGCTTTCTGAACGACCGGCACTCATACATTTTTTTTAATGAAAATCAACACAAAGCGGTCTGCTACCAAATCGCTCGCAGCTGTAATTCGAACGCGGTATGCGGGGTTACGAACTGCGTCTTTGCCACAGAGCCGGCAGAGCGTGGGTTGGGTATTTTAAAAAGTCTCATTCCTTTACAGGACGTTTCGATCACCAATATGTTGATTTTCTAAACAATACTACGGTCTGTAGTTCGCCATTGATTTTCTAAACAATACTACGTTCTGTAGTTCGCCATTGCTTTTCTAAACAATACAACGTTCAGTAGTTCGCCATTGCTTTTCTAAACAATACAACGTTCAGTAGTTCGCCATTGCTTTTCTAAAAAATACATCGTTCAGTAGTTCTCCATTGCTTTTCTAAACAATACAACGTTCAGTAGTTCTCCATTGCTTTTCTAAACAATACAAAGTTCAGTAGTTCGCCATTGCTTTTCTAAACAATACAACGTTCAGTAGTTCGCCATTGCTTTTCTAAACAATACATCGTTCAGTAGTTCTCCATTGCTTTTCTAAACAATACTACGGTCTGTAGTTCGCCATTGCTTTTCTAAACAATACAACGTTCAGTAGTTCTCCATTGCTTTTCTAAACAATACAACGTTCAGTAGTTCGCCATTGCTTTCTGAACGAGAAGTCAACGTTTGAGTGGAACTGACCAGTGGTGGAAATGAAGCCACTACCCCACCGTCAGCGCATTGGAAGTTAAAGCGCGATTGCATTAAACCTCTCGGTTACAATGACTTTTACTTCTTCTTATCTGTCTGTCATCTACTGCCTATTGTACCGTCTGGTATAGGACTGGACTTGAGCCTGCGGAATTAAGACCGCCTGGCTAGTGCAGTCGCCGCGAACTGTTCAGGTTAGGGTTTTCTTCCCCCCCCCCCCCACCCACACACACACACAGAAACAATCCACACCTCAGCGATGTTTCGAATCCGGGTCTCCCGAAAGAGAACTCTGCATTCTTAGTCACTCGGCCAGTTGATCCTTCAGAGAAATGTCCAGGTGTCTGAGGTACACAATCTGACAACCCAGTCTTTTATCCGAGCCAGGCTGGGTCGTCCTAGATGCTCTGGTTTCGACCCCATGACCACCGTGCCCATAAGCAGGCGTTCTGGCCAATGAACTATATGTCCGTCATGACATTATTTGCTGTAGGAGAATGTATTGGCACCTTTATACATGCAGATTTAATCAGCCCGCTATCTGCAATTGTCACTTCTCTTCCTCTAATTTGATTAACCAGCCTGCTATAGAGTCCTGACTCATTCCCTTCCTTGACTCATTCTATTCCTTGTCGAAGAAACAAAAGGTTCCTTCCTGGGTTTCTACTTTCAGCTGGCCGGATACTGCTGTTTTAGGTCGAGTCCAGGGGAACTTGGAAGATAAAAACTGTTGAATAAATACAGGGTGTATTTTTAATACCTGTTATGTTGCATGAACTTTACAGAGGGTGAATACAAAACTTGGACCGGCAATATTTTCAAACACTACACGGTCATTAAAAATAACCCTTTACATGGTTAATTGTCTTTTTAAGCTGTTACCTCTATCGCTGGCTCTGTGGTGAAGGAGTTACGAATGCAATGCATAATCCCGCATACCACGTTCCAAACACAGCTGCGGGTGATTTGGAAGCGAACCGCTTTGCGTTGGTTTCAATTTCAGTGATATGAGTGCCGTCGTTCAGAAAGCAATGGCGAACTACTGAAAGTAAACTTGCCCAGGAATCACAAACAGCCAAACAATACTGGAGTTGACTGCTTCGTCCTGTAAAGGATATGCAACTAACTAACCTCCGTGGCGTGGAGTCTGCAGTATCGCACTAGCTAGCATGCTTGCCTGCCGGCCCGGAGGTCAAATGTTTAAACCCCACCGAGACGGGAGTTTAAAAAGTAATATGTGCTTCCAGGTCGACCTAGCCTAAAATGGGTATCAGGAAGTGTTGTGGGAAGTAAAGGCGACCGGTGTGGAGTAAACCAGATCACACATCGGGTGCCGATTGGTCTAGCAGATATGTGGCTGGCACTGTGTACTCAATCATCCGGGTATTACCGGGGCCTTAAGAAAAGCTAAGAAAAGTAACACTGTAACCTACCATGATGGTCGCAGAAGACGACTAAGGAAGGTTGGCGAGGAGTAGGCTTCCTCATATAGACAGGGAATAGACCAGACATAAATATCTAGACATAAATATCTAGACACCCGCAGACTGCTTTAGACAATGTGGATAAATGTTGCGGGCTTCAACCCAGACAAAGCATATATACTAAGCCAGTGGTTCTCAACCGGTGGGGAATTCCCCCCCCCCCCCAGGGGGAATTTTAGGGTTTCCAGGGGGGGGGGGGGATGAAGACCACTTCAAGATCACGTTAATACAAGAACCGATTACTTGATATTGTTTTTCCCTTCATACTTTACAGTTAAGTACGTCTCATCCTTCGAAAATTCATGTTATAAAGTCAGTAGACCCACAAATCATGTTTTATGTGGATGTCTAGACTTGTTTTAATGTGCTATTAAATTTACCTTACAATTTTACGTATACTGTATAGGGGTTGGGGGATTTTTAGATAGGATATATGAAAGGGGGGGGGGGATGACGTTCTGAAAATACGATGAAGGGGGGAACGGGCCAAATTTTTGATAGGAAAGGGGGGGAATGGGGGGAACGGGCCAAAAAAGGTTGAGAACCACTGTACTAAGCATTTCACTGAACAACAGATTTGTCAAGGAGGAGGTGCCAAATATCACAACACAATTCAGTGTGATCATTAGAAAGAATGCTACCAAGCACGTGGAAATAGTCTTCGACATAAGCTTGTCCTTTAGGATCATGTGCTGGAGGTGTTGGACATGACCGAGAAGGGACTCGATGCTCTGAAAGTGATGACAGCAGCCCTCACGGAGCAAAGTATGTTATTCACTATTTACTAGCATACAATCATATCGGTGATTGAGTATGATGTAGGCTCACAATATTTCATATCCAGCTGGTGAGGCTAGAACACAATAAAAATGAGGCCACGCAAGTCATTCTGAACTGAACAGGGGATACCCCTCTTATATGTATGAAAGATACTCTGGCCATCCATATACGGCAGATACAAGGTGCTCCAAGCCAAGATGTACTCTAGGTACTAAGCTTTAGATGATACCAAGGGATATAGGTTGAACAGAGGCAGGCGTTGGTTTACTTTAGCTGAAGACACAATCAGTTAGGTATGTGTAATTAGTAGGATAGCGCATGGAGAGGAAGGTGCTCTCTAACAATGAAGCAATGCATAGAGGTAAAGTTACATTGGGTTGAGGATGCCGAAAATTCACAGTGGGTGTTTTAGAAGTATATGTACAACAACCGATAGAAGACCATACACTAACACACAGACGATGTAATTGTATAGACCGATATGTCTTTGGGCGTTATTAAAACAGGTCTTGGAAAGGTCCTTGAGTGAGAACGACATAATTCACAAGACAACCTTGCGAATAAGTTTCGCGGTCAGGATGTTTTATTTTTTCTACCATCAGCTGCTAACCTGGTTAAATCGCGAAATTCTGACGATGCAGAGTGTCCCCATTGCCGAGATAAGCATACTCGAACACGTATTGTCCGTGTGTAAGGTAGTAATCGTCCATGTCTGGTTCACTTTGTGCCACAAGAGTGCTCACTGAGCTGGCAGCCATTGTGAATGTAGCGATACTACACGCGACATGAAAACCAAAGCTTAGAGTCCAGCCTGGACTTCCTCAAAATTGAGTAGTGAGCAGCAGGTAACGTCAACTACCTTGGAAACATGTCGTCTATCTTCGATATCGGGAAAGACTGGGAGTTGTCAGTACACCTAAAGGATCATCGCAGATATCCTGACATAATCCAGAAGACTCGGAAAAGACAAGAGATTGTGGTACACTCTTTGACGATTTGGCAGAGAACGCTGATCGAGCTGACTGTCCCGTGTGAACTGAGAAACTAGGAGCAATACATCTTAAAGATTAACAGTACGTGACCTAGTAGCCAGTCTGAGAAAAGTTATGCGCTGTAGAGGTGTGCGCAAGAGGTCTAGTTTCCAACTCTGTGTACGGCGCGGTTAAGCAATTGGGACTGAAAAGACAATCTAGAAATTGGGCTCTACAACGACTGGGCGATTCTACTGAGAAAGTCCCGTGTCGTGGGCATTGGGAAGTGGAGTGACAAAGCAGTGCACACCAGGACAGAAAAATATCGTTCGAAGTTCCAACAACCACAGCTAAGTATCAACAGCAGTCACTGACTGTAGAGCTAGACACCGTGTGCCTTCCGCAGCAAAGAATAGGAGATTAGGGGAAGGTCCTAGCCCGCAAACACAATGAAAATAGCCTAGACGAAAAGCTGGCGAATGCAGGAATGCGGATACTTCAGCTATGGGCAGGATGAAAAGAAGGCAACACGCCAGTAAGGGCGCTCATCGTGGTATAGCGATCACTGATTTGGATGCGGTGACGGAGGCCAAATGGCCACGGAAAAGAAGCTGGCTGTCTCTCGACCACATTCAAATTTGCACATCACGACTGTACTGGGTGCGTGACGTTCGCCTTCCCGAATTATCAATATGGGAGCCCTTAAAGGCCACTAAGACAGTTCATAAGTAAACATACATGTACTGTTTGGCGTCCATAAGCGTAGAAGAAAGAAGTAGAGACTGGAGGAATGGATGACATCCTACATGGCAGCTATCGTCCTCTAGCCTCTACTACTTTCTTCTACTTCTATGGACGCAAAACAATACATGTGCGTTTATTGATGAGCTGCCTTCCCGAGAGCGAGTTCGCTGTGTGGTAGGCACACACAGTGGTGAATTTGTGACGTGATTGCAATGAACTATGAATACATGTATTGAAGCTAGAGAGCAAGGTTTCGGATACACCAGTGGAGAAAGACACCTAGGAGTCAAGACCTGGATTCACCCCCCCACCCCCCGCCCCTCCCAGAGTGTATAAAAGATGAGGAGATGGAAACGTTCGCTGATCAAAAACCCCTCAGTGTGCTTGCTGTACGGTGAAGTTTAGGCTATCAGACATGCCCAGGCTCCGTCATTTACAGCGATTCCAACTTAGGAAACGTTGATTAACGACCATTAGCAGAAATTTGAATGATTACTTCAGAGTTAGTGTTATTATCTGCAATACTCTGCGCTCAGATCGAAAGTTGCCGTCGGTAATCATGCGTAATCTGTTTTTAAACAGGCTAGGTCTACTTCGTTTATTTTATTTACAAATGTATCATTAATGCGGGACATGCACACACATGAGCAATGTTGTGCAACAGACGCATGCATCGATACTTTCAATGCATACTTTGTAAACATTCTGCATGTATTTCCCTGTGATGGAGCTATCGATTTCTGACATCAATAAGAAACCATTGGGGACGTGACTTCGGGGTAGCTTTGTTAGTTTTATTATCTTCAAAAGAGAAACCTGACACGGCGGATGGTGTTGAATGGAGGACACTCGACATGAACTTAGCAGGGAAACTAAACACACGATGAAAATCTATAGAAATATGTTTCAAAATGTTTAAAGGAGGACCGAATGTAGTTGTGTTGCCAGCGGGAGGATATTTTGTGACGGGTCGTTGAAATATTGCGGCGGGCCGCTGAAATCTTGTGATGGGCCAGATGTAAGTTTGGTGGCAAGTTGGTTGAAGTCCCCGAGACGTGGGTTTGTAGATCAGGAGCTCTGCACTCTCAAAACGACAGGTAACCGACTCGACTGGCCTGTTGCCGTCTTGACAGACGATAGTTTGTAAAATGGAGTTATACTTCTCCATTGCACTAAGTCTGAGCTGAATTTAGAGACAATGTCTTGCCCATGCAGCATGATCTCTCTCTCTCTCTCTCTCTCTCTCTCTCTCTCTCTCTCTCTCTCTCTCTCTCTCTCTCTCTCTCTCTCTCTCTCTCTCTCTCTCTTGGCCTGCCTAGTTTACTCCAGAGGAAAGGTAACACCAATACATCTGGAACCAAACAAGCTGCATAAGCTGCTGGATCAGCAAAGCAATACTCTAACTGTCCGCGTGTTGGAGCTTCCATCCTAGACCAGTTGTCGACCATGGCTTAGGGCCTGGTCTGCCCTGCCATGACATTTAGTCTTTAAGATGCATTCCTCGCACTAGGCTAAGGCTTGTACCCTCCCAATGCTCCTCTGCCCGAAGCCGCTGGCACAGTGTGGGGTGTTTGGATTCAGGAACAAACTACTACACTCACTTTTAACATGGGCATTGATGTGAAGCTGAAAATAAAGGAATCCACTGGTAGAAAATGGTGCATCCTGTGCAGTAATCATAGTGATCTTAGCACTAGAAATACATTCGCAGGTATTGATAAACACTTATATAAGTAAAGGAAACAAATAGAGATACGAGGACACATTAGACAATACAAACATAGAGAGCCAAGGTGGCCCCACATCGAGATTCGAACCTTTTACCTCTAAACAACGACAGCGACTGACCGTAGAAACAGATATAATTGGAAGGATGGCGAAATAAAGACCTTAACAAATGTTATCGTTATCCAAATCTATCAATTATCTGAGCCCATAGCTAGAGAATGGTGACACAGTTGGTATCTAATTGTTGAAATAGCACCATCCATCGCTGACATTTATGTTGATCCAGCACAGATGGAATAGCAAACATAGAGGAGTTCAGTTCGGCCGAATGATTAAGAGCTTTTATACTTCAGGTGTGCTGATGTCGAGAGGGCGGGTTCAACCCCTACACCGGCCATTTGGACTAAAGTGTTGACGTCTCGTCCTTGAATTGGGGGAGTAAATTACAAACACCTCAGAAGTCGGAGTGTGTTCGTCTGATAGCGAGGGACATTAGTAAATTTAAAAAAGCTAATCCACACGTAAAAATCAGTCCAGTCCATTATAAGTAATATCAGGTGCTAACGGGCTACGCTTAAGTTCAATACGGGGGTAACGCAAAATAAAATGTATAATACTAATAAGAATAACATTGGAGTACAACAATGGGTTAGCCAAGACGACGACAACAACAACAACTGTGTATAATCCAAGCTGGACTGGATAATTGACTTATTATGTTCCCTCGTCATCTAATTCAACAAAAATACGGCTCAAACTTGTCAGTCCATTTTCTATGACTTTATCCTCGACCAATGAGTTCTCCGTATTTCAAATGCATCACGACCTTTCCCGTAATCACTGATGGTTTAATAATGTCCTTTGTGATCTCGAAAACTGGAATAAATCCGTTCTACAAAGCCTTGGAGATAAGGTTTCAAAAGCCATATTCTATTTCTGGGTATTTGTTCCGACTGCACGTCGCTACTCACCTAAGATTAAACACAGAACGGAGATCAATACAGCAGGTTTGTTTTGGTAACAACGTGCAGTTCTGACAATTCGCACTATATGTTGCTCTGGAATATTCGGTGGTAATTAAAAAGGATCGGTTCACAAGCCTCAAGGAGTATCGGGCGTACGGTGCTAGAGCGATATTTGTATGGGCCAATCGGTACTGGATGGGTGATGTGATTAGTATCACGCCGGCCGCTTTCTCTTTCCAAATCACTGTTTGTACCCATTTGATGGTGGGTTGACCAGGAAACATAAGTCAGTTATTAATATAAAAACCAGAGTTCTCCCAGCTGCTGATCGAACTCATGATCACCAGGTCGGCAGGTGAGTGTTTAGCCACTACGCCACCCAAGCTCCCTAAGTATGTTATATTCCCAGCTTTGACACTCCCACGTCCTTGTGTGTTGCCTTCTGTTGTATCTATATGTTATATTCCCGGCTTTGACACTCCCACGTCCATGTCTGTTGCCTTCTGGTGTATCTTTCTGTTATATTCCCGGCTTTGACACTCACACTTCCATGTCTGTTGCCTTCTGGTGTATCTTTCTGACCCCCATATTGGGGTCTGAATACTAATGACAGCTGTATGTAAACCAGGCGTGAGGAACCTCTTTTTTTCTGCCAAGGGCTATTTCGATATTCATAACGTAATTCGCGATTTACACAATTGTCAACTTTATAATTATCATGCTATATTTGGAAAGCAATGGCAAACTACTGAACGTAAAAATTAGCAAGCAGTCAACAAATGGGTTGACTGACACGTCCTGTATACGGCATCGTCGAACTTTACAGGATAAAGGAAACGCGTGGGTGTAACGGTTAGGACATTACGCTAACAATGGCATGAACGCGATCGGAGAGAAGTTGGATTCCAGCTCTCGACATTCGCTATGAGAGGGAAAGACTGGCATCAATTCCTTCGTGTCTCCGTCCTATAAACATGAGATGGTCCTAACACTTCACATAGCCACAGCAGCTTTCTGCTACAGGACTTTGCTACAAGAAAACATAAAGGACCTCTACATGCCTTTTGGGGCACTGGGCATATGGTGCTAAACCCATATTGTGATTATAGGGGGCTGCGTAGTCTCGAGGTATGGGGTCCGCCTCGAGAGCTGGAGGTCCCGGTTCAAGCCCAGGTGAGGTGCCGGGAATTTTTTTCACGTGGACTTCTAGTAATAAAATTTCCCCTGGTCTCTGGGTAGTGAGATCGGACGCCCGTGTGTATTGTTGCGCACGTAAAACATCCCTTGGCAGTTGGAAATAAAAAAAGAGTAGCCTAACGGCGCTGCCCGGGCAATATTTCGAGTTAAAAATCTACCTAAGTATTTCAGGATCCTCGCCGGTGCTACAGAGTTCGTGCACTGAGCTGAGTTTCTCCAAACTCAGGTTTGAGTTAGGAGGAGAACAGAGCACTTATGGAGTACACCCGTGTGCCGTGATGTTGATCCATCGACTAAACTAAACTAAACTAAACTAAACCCATATTGTTATATACCAACGGGCACTCGGTGGTGATTGGTAGTTAGCGACGCTGTCTTCACTCCCCAGGCCATTTCCTGGTCTCCATTCTCAGCTGGGTTGACCTTGAATCCCAGGTCAAGTATAAACATGCACCAAATGCAGATTCGAATCCGAAACCGCGTAGTCATGAGATCGAATTACTGTTACAATATAGTGATATGTGTAGTCACTTCACTTGGAATTACTGCTACAATACAGTGATATGTGTAGTCACCGGACTTCGAATTACTACTACAATACTACAGTGATATGTGTAGTCACCCGACTTCTAATTACTACTACAATACTACAGTGATATGTGTAGTCACCCGACTTCGAATTACTACTACAATACTACAGTGATATGTGTAGTCAACTGACTTCGAATTACTGCTATAATACAGTGATATGTGTAATCACCTGGCTTCGAATTACTACTACAATACAGTAATATGTGTAGTCACCGGACTTCGAATTACTACTACAATACTACAGTGATATGTGTAGTCAGCTGACTTCGAATTACTACTACAATACAGTGATATGTGTAGTCACCCGACTTCTAATTACTGCTACAATACAGTGATACGTGTAGTCACCAGACTTCGAATTACTACTACAATACAGTGATATGTGTAGTCACCTGACTTCGAATTAGTGCTATAATACAGTGATATGTGTAGTCACTTCACTTCAATAATGGTGTATCTACTTATTCTTCGTTTTTTTCTTTTTGATCTTCTTATGTCCTTCCACCATCTGCCCCCCCCCCCCTCTCTCCTTGTCCTCATCTTTTTAATTTTTCTCCTCCTCCTCTTCCTTCTCCTCTCCTCTTCCTCCTTCTTTTTGTTCAACTGCTGTAGCAACTGTTACATCTGCTGCTTTTAATTTCCAAATGAAGTAGTAACGCCAAAGCCCTCCTAGGGCAGTGGTTCTCAACCTTTTTTGGCCCGTTCCCCCCTTCACCATATTTTTAGGACGTCATTCCCCCCTCACGATATTTTTAGAACGTCATTCCCCCCCCCCCCTTTTCGTATTTCCTCCCTAAAAATTTCCCCTGCCCCTACACAGCATACGTAATAATTGAAGCTAAATTTAATAGCACATACTAAAACAAGTCTAGACGTCCACATAAAACGTGATTTGTGGGTCTATTTACTTTATAAAATGAATTTTAGAAGGGTGAGACGTACAGAACCGTAAAGTCCCACTGTCCTAGGGTTTCATTTCTGGAGCTTTCGTCATAATTTGCTGTATTTTGAAACTATCATTGGGATATGGGTTGTCAGCACAATATGATCCATCATTTGTGGCCTCTACAATGAAAAAGCAATTAGTCATTTAGAGCCCCTGGATATGTGGATATATAGAAGCGTATATTGTCTTCCATTGAAACACAAACAATCAAGCACGGTGGTTCTAGAAAAACTGCGAATGAAAAAAAAAATGTTTATGAAAGAAATAATGAAAAAAAAAAAGAGACAAGTAACATAATTCGGCCACGTTAAAAGACATAACACTCTTATAAAAACCATACTGCATGGTGAGGTTGAAGGCAAGCGAGCACGAGATAGACAACGATACAAGTGGGGAGATAACATCAAGAGATGGACGAACAGTAGTCGTCTGACAGAATGTACAATCAAGGCGAGAGAGAGAGAGAGAGAGAGAGAGAGAGAGAGAGAGAGAGAGAGAGAGAGAGAGAGACTGACAGACAGACAGACAGACAGACAGACAGACAGACAGACAGATCCACTGCAGTCAACCGTCATTGTGGAGACGACACTTAATTGATTGATTGAGATGGTGTTTGTCCATCAAGAATGATGATGACTATTTGTTTCATCCAGTGGGGTTGAAAGTTTGGAGCCGTGAGCTCTACTGGTAAGCTCTATTATGGCTCGAAATGTTCTTTGACAATGCGGGTAAAGAATGTTTGACGTTCCAGGAGCAGGATCTCCTCCATGATTGGAGGAAGAATGACTTGCGCGATGAACTGGCTTAAAGTGAGGAAGAGTTGCTCAATTCGTCCGAACACACTCTCTCGCCTGAGTCCATTTGAATCCAGTGGCAAGACAAGTCAAAACGACTGGAGACGAATACAGGTGCAGTGGATGACCAGGGCGCTCTACGTGCCTTGCCGTGCTCATTACGTTCCACAGTGCTTGGCAGGTAAATGCCGTCTTGCCCATTGAATCATCAATGATATCCTTCTACATTGCCTGCATCATACGATCCATCATGTGTTGCTGCTGACGACACACTTGCTATGTTACAGTCGGATTATTCTTCACTCTTATAACATGTCCGGGTAACACGTGTGTTACATCATTTATATCTAATTATTATTATGAGTTATTTCGTGATTTATTAAGCTCACGAGAGATAATTATCAGGTGGAATTTAAACACATCAATAAAAAGGACAACATTGATATAAAATAATTGCCACGTGTGCCCCTGTATAGAAACAGAACAATATGGCACATAATGGCAATAGTTACACTAACATTATTGATTATGATACCGTTGGTTTCCCGTAGTGTCAATAAAACCCCCTGAGTATGTATGGTTATCCGCTTCCGTCATTCTGTATTGAAATAATAATCCTAATCATTGGAAGCAAACATTTTGCATTCGTTCACATGGTGGTGCAGTTGGGGCCTGTAAAGCACGCATGAATGAGCATAATCGTTTTACAGCGTCACAGGTGATACATTCAGTAGGTGGCCATGACATGGGCATAGCTAGAAAACTTTGTTCAGGCGTAGAAACTAGGCATTATCCCCCTCCCTCTTTTTTCATGGAAAAGGGGATGGGGATGGGGATTGGGGGGGGGGGGTTCAAATAAGGTAAAGACAACAACACTGTTGTTGAGTGTGAAGTATTAAGCCTTCCTATATTATAATCTTCATCTAGTGCCTTGCCGACAGGCGTGGGCGGTTTTGCTTCTCCACAAATTGCGATCTCCAACAGCATGTTCGTGTGCTGACTCCCTTCCGTGCCATAACACAAGCCTGTCAATAATTTTCTCTTACTGTCTCCCTCTATCTATCTTTCCACAACTCTTTCCAGTTGTCACAACGTGTTCCAGTTTTTGTCGCCTGTCACACGTCTTCTTGACGATAATATCACGAAGTTCTTACGATGATATGCTCATGATATTATTGTGTGATGGTCGTTGTCTAGGTAACGATACTCATGGTGTGTCAATGGAGATATCTGTCTTGCAATGTAACTCACCCCCGCAGTGCATATTCACCAGGCATTAAACAAGATTCCGTTGGCGCACATAATCCTTTATTACAGAAATAAGACGGACAAACGGAACATGTTTATACATCCAGAAACATAATGTAATCCATAGAATATAAATATCCTCCTCACAATTTAACCAGCACACATCCATTCCTTCTCACGGCCTGCTTCTAATCTCAATCCACAAGACAGGTAATCCAGCTACAATCCTCGGCTGGATCTCACACAATACAACCCACACATTGGGTTGGAGCCACTGCTCAACTATAGAACCCACTCTGGGGTTTGGCCTACACTCAATACAGAACCCACTCTGGGTTCAGGCCTGTCTTCACAACTCGCAGAACAACACAACCCGGAGCTCTCTCTGAAACGACCTGCCCCGCAGTCAGTCTCCTCTCTCACTCCCCTACCGATCAGCTCGGCCTCTACACATCAACTCTCCTGCCGTCCCTTGACTTCACACAACACACAACACTGTCTTTCGCCCCATCCCCTGGGGTCCACACTCACCCTTCCCATTATTTCTAAGGACTGGCTGTTTACTCATAGCCAGGTCAGTCACTTTACTGTCTCCCACTCTCATCTCCATTCTTCCTCCTGCCCGGTCACTCACCTCAATGTCAGTGACCCAGGCTTATGTCATTACCCCCCTCTTAAAAGAAAACTTCGTTTTCAAATATTGGGAGACTAAAACTTAGTAAACATGTGACCCAGACATATAGCCTGGGTAGCCCTAAGTATGGCTGCACCTTACTCCAGCTACCACACTACATAATACATCAAATGCTCATAGCACACTCCTATATTCATCACACATAAATCCAACCATCTATCTTGTGTATCAATGCATGAACTAATACATCACATCATAATAATAATACATCATAGAAAAGCATTATACTTATGTACCCACAGGTCTCTTACTACTTCACAACCCCACAATACTATTTGTGTACCGACCCTATATCAGGTGGTTCTGTTCTTGCATTAACCCACCTCTGATTCCTGTCGATGCTGTGTCTACCTTTCATGTACCCATGACTCATGGTACCTCTACAATTACAACATCTGTTTGCTATCCCTAGCCCTGGGTCAGTAATGTAGCGAAAACTCTTTTGACCTGACTCAACTTTCCTATCTGCATATTGCACCGTTACACTTGAGTCTCTGTTTAGTCTGAGCTCTTTATTCAATCTTGGCCCATATACCTGGCACCTTGCTTTCTGCTGCATACGCCTTTTGCCTATGTGCCCTGCACATGCACTATCCTGAGCTGTTCTAGTATATCGGTCTCTCTGTGCTACAGGTACTGCTCCTTGCCCACGTGCAGTTCTGCTATCTGAAAACCTGCGAGTGAGAACATTGTTCTTCCTCTCGAAGCACCCTCTACCTTTCTTTGACTGCCTATGTTCTACTCTCCTACACCCTTGGGAACATTTGTTCAGAGTAGTATCTTGTCTCTGGGAGTCACTAGCACTATATTTGGGATCCATTCTCATCTGCTCAGCTGTACTATCCTTGTCCTGAGTTCCTGTGTCTACTTCAAGTGCCTCTTCTACCTCAGCTATACTCTCTAATTTTGGTTCTCTTGTGGTAACTACCTCGTTACTGCTTACACTATATTTTCGGTCCCAATAAACTACTTCCTCTTCTGTACAATCTTTAACTCCTATAACATTTCCTATGATCAAATCAGCCACTGGTGAGTCCAGAACACACGCTGTCACTCTTCCAGTGATATATGGTGTTTTTACTGTTATTATGGCTACTGGGTAGAACTCTACTGTGCCATTGAATGTTATGCATCTAATCTTTTTCCCTGTATAATCCGAGGGATCTATTAAACTTCTCCTCACTCCGATAGACGTACATCCGGAATCTCTAATTGTTAACGCTGGTCTATCATTGACAAATCCCTGATGTAGCTTCAAACTTCCTCCTTCATGGACTGCTGATCCTGCTTTAACTGTGTGACCACATATTAAGACTGGCTGACTATCTTTTTCAAAAAGAGGTTTGCACCCACTACAATCTTCATTGTTCAGCGTCTCAATTACTTGCGCTGCATTTGAGTGCTCTGTTTCTCTCATCCTACATTGATGGCTGATATGCCCATTCTTTCCACATTTGAAACAAGTAATCTCCCTTTTAGTGCTGTTCGTTGGTCCATCTGATGGTTGTGCATCACACTCTGCTGCCCTGTGTCTCCAGCTCCCACAATTCCAACATCCGGCATAATTTGGACGTCTCTGGAAGTTCCCTCTTCTATATGGGTACCGTCCTACTCTACCAACATTGTTTCCTCGGAAACCATTATCTTGAAGTTCTTGCTGCTCACCTTTCTGTGCTGAATCCACACTTTTCGCCCTTGGTCTGATAACTGGATTCTGGTTCTGTTTAGTGTACGCTGCACAGACTATTTCCTCACTCATTAGTTTCCCAATAGATACGTTAGGATGTGCAGTCATGTAGTTTTGCCCTAACTGAGACATTGTGTCTATGTCCTTTGGCTTCCGTTCCTCAAAGAACGCCACTAAATTAGAATTGCATGCAGATACAACCTTGTCTCTTAACATTAGATCTACTATTTTATTAAAATCTTTCCCTACTTCTGCAAGCTCCATCCACTTATTAAATGTATTCTTTACTGTGTTAACAAAATCTGTGAAATCTTGATTTGTCTCTGGCCCTAACTGTCTAAACTTTGTTCTATATCCATGCTCAGTTAGTTGGAACTTTGTCAGCAAACGTTGACGTAAGATAGTGTAGTTGTTCCTTTCTTCTACAGGTAAATTAAACATTGTTTCTAGGGCCTTACCCGTTAAATACTCGCCCAGTCTAATTGCGTACTCGCTTTCTGGATGCCTAATACCTTCACTGATGCTTCGAATCTCGAAAGATAGGCCTCAAGGCAATCCCGGACGAGCCCCCAGATGTCACACGTCTTCTTGACGATAATATCACGAAGTTCTTACGATGATATGCTCATGATATTATTGTGTGATGGTCGTTGTCTAGGTAACGATACTCATGGTGTGTCAATGGAGATATCTGTCTTGCAATGTAACTCACCCCCGCAGTGCATATTCACCAGGCATTAAACAAGATTCCGTTGGCGCACATAATCCTTTATTACAGAAATAAGACGGACAAACGGAACATGTTTATACATCCAGAAACATAATGTAATCCATAGAATATAAATATCCTCCTCACAATTTAACCAGCACACATCCATTCCTTCTCACGGCCTGCTTCTAATCTCAATCCACAAGACAGGTAATCCAGCTACAATCCTCGGCTGGATCTCACACAATACAACCCACACATTGGGTTGGAGCCACTGCTCAACTATAGAACCCACTCTGGGGTTTGGCCTACACTCAATACAGAACCCACTCTGGGTTCAGGCCTGTCTTCACAACTCGCAGAACAACACAACCCGGAGCTCTCTCTGAAACGACCTGCCCCGCAGTCAGTCTCCTCTCTCACTCCCCTACCGATCAGCTCGGCCTCTACACATCAACTCTCCTGCCGTCCCTTGACTTCACACAACACACAACACTGTCTTTCGCCCCATCCCCTGGGGTCCACACTCACCCTTCCCATTATTTCTAAGGACTGGCTGTTTACTCATAGCCAGGTCAGTCACTTTACTGTCTCCCACTCTCATCTCCATTCTTCCTCCTGCCCGGTCACTCACCTCAATGTCAGTGACCCAGGCTTATGTCATTACCCCCCTCTTAAAAGAAAACTTCGTTTTCAAATATTGGGAGACTAAAACTTAGTAAACATGTGACCCAGACATATAGCCTGGGTAGCCCTAAGTATGGCTGCACCTTACTCCAGCTACCACACTACATAATACATCAAATGCTCATAGCACACTCCTATATTCATCACACATAAATCCAACCATCTATCTTGTGTATCAATGCATGAACTAATACATCACATCATAATAATAATACATCATAGAAAAGCATTATACTTATGTACCCACAGGTCTCTTACTACTTCACAACCCCACAATACTATTTGTGTACCGACCCTATATCAGGTGGTTCTGTTCTTGCATTAACCCACCTCTGATTCCTGTCGATGCTGTGTCTACCTTTCATGTACCCATGACTCATGGTACCTCTACAATTACAACATCTGTTTGCTATCCCTAGCCCTGGGTCAGTAATGTAGCGAAAACTCTTTTGACCTGACTCAACTTTCCTATCTGCATATTGCACCGTTACACTTGAGTCTCTGTTTAGTCTGAGCTCTTTATTCAATCTTGGCCCATATACCTGGCACCTTGCTTTCTGCTGCATACGCCTTTTGCCTATGTGCCCTGCACATGCACTATCCTGAGCTGTTCTAGTATATCGGTCTCTCTGTGCTACAGGTACTGCTCCTTGCCCACGTGCAGTTCTGCTATCTGAAAACCTGCGAGTGAGAACATTGTTCTTCCTCTCGAAGCACCCTCTACCTTTCTTTGACTGCCTATGTTCTACTCTCCTACACCCTTGGGAACATTTGTTCAGAGTAGTATCTTGTCTCTGGGAGTCACTAGCACTATATTTGGGATCCATTCTCATCTGCTCAGCTGTACTATCCTTGTCCTGAGTTCCTGTGTCTACTTCAAGTGCCTCTTCTACCTCAGCTATACTCTCTAATTTTGGTTCTCTTGTGGTAACTACCTCGTTACTGCTTACACTATATTTTCGGTCCCAATAAACTACTTCCTCTTCTGTACAATCTTTAACTCCTATAACATTTCCTATGATCAAATCAGCCACTGGTGAGTCCAGAACACACGCTGTCACTCTTCCAGTGATATATGGTGTTTTTACTGTTATTATGGCTACTGGGTAGAACTCTACTGTGCCATTGAATGTTATGCATCTAATCTTTTCCCTGTATAATCCGAGGGATCTATTAAACTTCTCCTCACTCCGATAGACGTACATCCGGAATCTCTAATTGTTAACGCTGGTCTATCATTGACAAATCCCTGATGTAGCTTCAAACTTCCTCCTTCATGGACTGCTGATCCTGCTTTAACTGTGTGACCACATATTAAGACTGGCTGACTATCTTTTTCAAAAAGAGGTTTGCACCCACTACAATCTTCATTGTTCAGCGTCTCAATTACTTGCGCTGCATTTGAGTGCTCTGTTTCTCTCATCCTACATTGATGGCTGATATGCCCATTCTTTCCACATTTGAAACAAGTAATCTCCCTTTTAGTGCTGTTCGTTGGTCCATCTGATGGTTGTGCATCACACTCTGCTGCCCTGTGTCTCCAGCTCCCACAATTCCAACATCCGGCATAATTTGGACGTCTCTGGAAGTTCCCTCTTCTATATGGGTACCGTCCTACTCTACCAACATTGTTTCCTCGGAAACCATTATCTTGAAGTTCTTGCTGCTCACCTTTCTGTGCTGAATCCACACTTTTCGCCCTTGGTCTGATAACTGGATTCTGGTTCTGTTTAGTGTACGCTGCACAGACTATTTCCTCACTCATTAGTTTCCCAATAGATACGTTAGGATGTGCAGTCATGTAGTTTTGCCCTAACTGAGACATTGTGTCTATGTCCTTTGGCTTCCGTTCCTCAAAGAACGCCACTAAATTAGAATTGCATGCAGATACAACCTTGTCTCTTAACATTAGATCTACTATTTTATTAAAATCTTTCCCTACTTCTGCAAGCTCCATCCACTTATTAAATGTATTCTTTACTGTGTTAACAAAATCTGTGAAATCTTGATTTGTCTCTGGCCCTAACTGTCTAAACTTTGTTCTATATCCATGCTCAGTTAGTTGGAACTTTGTCAGCAAACGTTGACGTAAGATAGTGTAGTTGTTCCTTTCTTCTACAGGTAAATTAAACATTGTTTCTAGGGCCTTACCCGTTAAATACTCGCCCAGTCTAATTGCGTACTCGCTTTCTGGGATGCCTAATACCTTCACTGATGCTTCGAATCTCGAAAGATAGGCCTCAAGGCAATCCCGGACGAGCCCCCAGATGTCACACGTCTTCTTGACGATAATATCACGAAGTTCTTACGATGATATGCTCATGATATTATTGTGTGATGGTCGTTGTCTAGGTAACGATACTCATGGTGTGTCAATGGAGATATCTGTCTTGCAATGTAACTCACCCCCGCAGTGCATATTCACCAGGCATTAAACAAGATTCCGTTGGCGCACATAATCCTTTATTACAGAAATAAGACGGACAAACGGAACATGTTTATACATCCAGAAACATAATGTAATCCATAGAATATAAATATCCTCCTCACAATTTAACCAGCACACATCCATTCCTTCTCACGGCCTGCTTCTAATCTCAATCCACAAGACAGGTAATCCAGCTACAATCCTCGGCTGGATCTCCACAATACAACCCACACATTGGGTTGGAGCCACTGCTCAACTATAGAACACCACTCTGGGGTTTGGCCTACACTCAATACAGAAACCCACTCTGGGTTCAGGCCTGTCTTCACAACTCGCAGAACAACACAACCCGGAGCTCTCTCTGAAACGACCTGCCCGCAGTCAGTCTCCTCTCTCACTCCCCTACCGATCAGCTCGGCCTCTACACATCAACTCTCCTGCCGTCCCTTGACTTCACACACACACAACACTGTCTTTCGCCCATCCCCTGGGGTCCACACTCACCCTTCCCATTATTTCTAAGGACTGGCTGTTTACTCATAGCCAGGTCAGTCACTTTACTGTCTCCCACTCTCATCTCCATTCTTCCTCCTGCCCGGTCACTCACCTCAATGTCAGTTGACCCAGGCTTATGTCATTACCCCCCTCTTAAAAGAAAACTTCGTTTTCAAATATTGGGAGACTAAAACTTAGTAAACATGTGACCCAGACATATAGCCTGGGTAGCCCTAAGTATGGCTGCACCTTACTCCAGCTACAACACTACATAATACATCAAATGCTCATAGCACACTCCTATATTCATCACACATAAATCCAACCATCTATCTTGTGTATCAATGCATGAACTAATACATCACATCATAATAATAATACATCATAGAAAGCATTATACTTATGTACCCACAGGTCGCTTACTACTTCACAAACCCACAAATACTATTTGTGTACCGACCTATATCAGGTGGTTCTGTTCTTGCATTAACCCACCTCTGATTCCTGTCGATGCTGTGTCTACCTTTCATGTACCCATGACTCATGGTACCTCTACCAATTACAACATCTGTTTGCTATCCCTAGCCCTGGGTCAGTAATGTAGCGAAAACTCTTTTGACCTGACTCAACTTTCCTATCTGCATATTGCACCGTTACACTTGAGTCTCTGTTTAGTCTGAGCTCTTTATTCAATCTTGGCCCATATACCTGGCACCTTGCTTTCTGCTGCATACGCCTTTTGCCTATGTGCCCTGCACATGCACTATCCTGAGCTGTTCTAGTATATCGGTCTCTCTGTGCTACAGGTACTGCTCCTTGCCCACGTGCAGTTCTGCTATCTGAAAACCTGCGAGTGAGAACATTGTTCTTCCTCTCGAAGCACCCTCTACCTTTCTTTGACTGCCTATGTTCTACTCTCCTACACCCTTTGGGAACATTTGTTCAGAGTAGTATCTTGTCTCTGGGAGTCACTAGCACTATATTTGGGATCCATTCTCATCTGCTCAGCTGTACTATCCTTGTCCTGAGTTCCTGTGTCTACTTCAAGTGCCTCTTCTACCTCAGCTATACTCTCTAATTTTGGTTCTCTTGTGGTAACATACCTCGTTACTGCTTACACTATATTTTCGGTCCCAATAAACTACTTCCTCTTCTGTACAATCTTTAACTCCTATAACATTTCCTATGATCAATCAGCCACTGGTGAGTCCAGAACACACGCTGTCACTCTTCCAGTGATATATGGTGTTTTTACTGTTATTATGGCTACTGGGTAGAACTCTACTGTGCCATTGAATGTTATGCATCTAATCTTTTTCCCTGTATAATCCGAGGGATCTATTAAACTTCTCCTCACTCCGATAGACGTACATCCGGAATCTCTAATTGTTAACGCTGGTCTATCATTGACAAATCCCCTGATGTAGCCTTCAAACTTCCTCCTTCATGGACTGCTGATCCTGCTTTAACTGTGTGACCACATATTAAGACTGGCTGACTATCTTTTTCAAAAAGAGGTTTGCACCCACTACAATCTTCATTGTTCAGCGTCTCAATTACTTGCGCTGCATTTGAGTGCTCTGTTTCTCTCATCCTACATTGATGGCTGATATGCCCATTCTTTCCACATTTGAAACAAGTAATCTCCCTTTTAGTGCTGTTCGTTGGTCCATCTGATGGTTGTGCATCACACTCTGCTGCCCTGTTGTCTCCAGCTCCCACAATTCCAACAATCCGGCATAATTTGGACGTCTCTGGAAGTTCCCTCTTCTATATGGGTACCGTCCTACTCTACCAACATTGTTTCCTCGGAAACCATTATCTTGAAGTTCTTGCTGCTCACCTTTCTGTGCTGAATCCACACTTTTCGCCCTTGGTCTGATAACTGGATTCTGGTTCTGTTTAGTGTACGCTGCACAGACTATTTCCTCACTCATTAGTTTCCCAATAGATACGTTAGGATGTGCAGTCATGTAGTTTTGCCCTAACTGAGACATTGTGTCTATGTCCTTTGGCTTCGTTCCTCAAAGAACGCCACTAAATTAGAATTGCATGCAGATACAACCTTGTCTCTTAACATTAGATCTACTAATTTTATTAAAATCTTTCCCTACTTCTGCAAGCTCCATCCACTTATTAAATGTATTCTTTACTGTGTTAACAAAATCTGTGAAATCTTGATTTGTCTCTGGCCCTAAACTGTCTAAACTTTGTTCTATATCCATGCTCAGTTAGTTGGAACTTTGTCAGCAAACGTTGACGTAAGATAGTGTAGTTGTTCCTTTCTTCTACAGGTAAATTAAACATTGTTTCTAGGGCCTTACCCGTTAAATACTCGCCCAGTCTAATTGCGTACTCGCTTTCTGGGATGCCTAAATACCTTCACTGATGCTTCGAATCTCGAAAGATAGGCCTCAGGCAATCCCGGACGAGCCCCCAGATGTCACACGTCTTCCTTGACGATAATATCACGAAGTTCTTACGATGATATGCTCATGATATTATTGTGTGATGGTCGTTGTCTAGGTAACGATACTCATGGTGTGTCAATGGAGATATCTGTCTTGCAATGTAACTCACCCCCGCAGTGCATATTCACCAGGCATTAAACAAGATTCCGTTGGCGCACATAATCCTTTATTACAGAAATAAGACGGACAACGGAACATGTTTATACATCCAGAAACATAATGTAATCCATAGAATATAAATATCCTCCTCACAATTTAACCAGCACACATCATTCCTTCTCACGGCTGCTTCTAATCTCAATCCACAAGACAGGTAATCCAGCTACAATCCTCGGCTGGATCTCACACAATACAACCCACACATTGGGTTGGAGCCACTGCTCAACTATAGAACCCACTCTGGGTTTGGCCTACACTCAATACAGAACCCACTCTGGGTCAGGCCTGTCTTCACAACTCGCAGAAACAACACAACCGGAGCTCTCTCTGAAACGACCTGCCCCGCAGTCAGTCTCCTCTCTCACTCCCCTACCGATCAGCTCGGCCTCTACACATCAACTCTCCTGCCGTCCCTTGACTTCACACAACACACAACACTGTCTTTCGCCCCATCCCCTGGGGTCCACACTCACCCTTCCCATTATTTCTAAGGACTGGCTGTTTACTCATAGCCAGGTCAGTCACTTTACTGTCTCCCACTCTCATCTCCATTCTTCCTCCTGCCCGGTCACTCAACTCAATGTCAGTGACCCAGGCTTATGTCATTACCCCCCTCTTAAAAGAAAACTTCGTTTTCAAATATTGGGAGACTAAAACTTAGTAAACATGTGACCCAGACATATAGCCTGGGTAGCCCTAAGTATGGCTGCACCTTACTCCAGCTACCACACTACATAATACATCAAATGCTCATAGCACACTCCTATATTCATCACACATAAATCCAACCATCTATCTTGTGTATCAATGCATGAACTAATACATCACATCATAATAATAATACATCATAGAAAAGCATTATACTTATGTACCCACAGGTCTCTTACTACTTCACAACCCCACAATACTATTTGTGTACCGACCCTATATCAGGTGGTTCTGTTCTTGCATTAACCCACCTCTGATTCCTGTCGATGCTGTGTCTACCTTTCATGTACCCATGACTCATGGTACCTCTACAATTACAACATCTGTTTGCTATCCCTAGCCCTGGGTCAGTAATGTAGCGAAAACTCTTTTGACCTGACTCAACTTTCCTATCTGCATATTGCACCGTTACACTTGAGTCTCTGTTTAGTCTGAGCTCTTTATTCAATCTTGGCCCATATACCTGGCACCTTGCTTTCTGCTGCATACGCCTTTTGCCTATGTGCCCTGCACATGCACTATCCTGAGCTGTTCTAGTATATCGGTCTCTCTGTGCTACAGGTACTGCTCCTTGCCCACGTGCAGTTCTGCTATCTGAAAACCTGCGAGTGAGAACATTGTTCTTCCTCTCGAAGCACCCTCTACCTTTCTTTGACTGCCTATTTTCTACTCTACTACACCCTTGGGAACATTTGTTCAGAGTAGTATCTTGTCTCTGGGAGTCACTAGCACTATATTTGGGATCCATTCTCATCTGCTCAGCTGTACTATCCTTGTCCTGAGTTCCTGTGTCTACTTCAAGTGCCTCTTCTACCTCAGCTATACTCTCTAATTTTGGTTCTCTTGTGGTAACTACCTCGTTACTGCTTACACTATATTTTCGGTCCCAATAAACTACTTCCTCTTCTGTACAATCTTTAACTCCTATAACATTTCCTATGATCAAATCAGCCACTGGTGAGTCCAGAACACACGCTGTCACTCTTCCAGTGATATATGGTGTTTTTACTGTTATTATGGCTACTGGGTAGAACTCTACTGTGCCATTGAATGTTATGCATCTAATCTTTTTCCCTGTATAATCCGAGGGATCTATTAAACTTCTCCTCACTCCGATAGACGTACATCCGGAATCTCTAATTGTTAACGCTGGTCTATCATTGACAAATCCCTGATGTAGCTTCAAACTTCCTCCTTCATGGACTGCTGATCCTGCTTTAACTGTGTGACCACATATTAAGACTGGCTGACTATCTTTTTCAAAAAGAGGTTTGCACCCACTACAATCTTCATTGTTCAGCGTCTCAATTACTTGCGCTGCATTTGAGTGCTCTGTTTCTCTCATCCTACATTGATGGCTGATATGCCCATTCTTTCCACATTTGAAACAAGTAATCTCCCTTTTAGTGCTGTTCGTTGGTCCATCTGATGGTTGTGCATCACACTCTGCTGCCCTGTGTCTCCAGCTCCCACAATTCCAACATCCGGCATAATTTGGACGTCTCTGGAAGTTCCCTCTTCTATATGGGTACCGTCCTACTCTACCAACATTGTTTCCTCGGAAACCATTATCTTGAAGTTCTTGCTGCTCACCTTTCTGTGCTGAATCCACACTTTTCGCCCTTGGTCTGATAACTGGATTCTGGTTCTGTTTAGTGTACGCTGCACAGACTATTTCCTCACTCATTAGTTTCCCAATAGATACGTTAGGATGTGCAGTCATGTAGTTTTGCCCTAACTGAGACATTGTGTCTATGTCCTTTGGCTTCCGTTCCTCAAAGAACGCCACTAAATTAGAATTGCATGCAGATACAACCTTGTCTCTTAACATTAGATCTACTATTTTATTAAAATCTTTCCCTACTTCTGCAAGCTCCATCCACTTATTAAATGTATTCTTTACTGTGTTAACAAAATCTGTGAAATCTTGATTTGTCTCTGGCCCTAACTGTCTAAACTTTGTTCTATATCCATGCTCAGTTAGTTGGAACTTTGTCAGCAAACGTTGACGTAAGATAGTGTAGTTGTTCCTTTCTTCTACCGGTAAATTAAACATTGTTTCTAGGGCCTTACCCGTTAAATACTCGCCCAGTCTAATTGCGTACTCGCTTTCTGGGATGCCTAATACCTTCACTGATGCTTCGAATCTCGAAAGATAGGCCTCAAGGCAATCCCGGACGAGCCCCCAGATGTCACACGTCTTCTTGACGATAATATCACGAAGTTCTTACGATGATATGCTCATGATATTATTGTGTGATGGTCGTTGTCTAGGTAACGATACTCATGGTGTGTCAATGGAGATATCTGTCTTGCAATGTAACTCACCCCCGCAGTGCATATTCACCAGGCATTAAACAAGATTCCGTTGGCGCACATAATCCTTTATTACAGAAATAAGACGGACAAACGGAACATGTTTATACATCCAGAAACATAATGTAATCCATAGAATATAAATATCCTCCTCACAATTTAACCAGCACACATCCATTCCTTCTCACGGCCTGCTTCTAATCTCAATCCACAAGACAGGTAATCCAGCTACAATCCTCGGCTGGATCTCACACAATACAACCCACACATTGGGTTGGAGCCACTGCTCAACTATAGAACCCACTCTGGGGTTTGGCCTACACTCAATACAGAACCCACTCTGGGTTCAGGCCTGTCTTCACAACTCGCAGAACAACACAACCCGGAGCTCTCTCTGAAACGACCTGCCCCGCAGTCAGTCTCCTCTCTCACTCCCCTACCGATCAGCTCGGCCTCTACACATCAACCTCCTGCCGTCCCTTGACTTCACACAACACACAACACTGTCTTTCGCCCCATCCCCTGGGGTCCACACTCACCCTTCCCATTATTTCTAAGGACTGGCTGTTTACTCATAGCCAGGTCAGTCACTTTACTGTCTCCCACTCTCATCTCCATTCTTCCTCCTGCCCGGTCACTCACCTCAATGTCAGTGACCCAGGCTTATGTCATCGCCAAAACATAATGACTGCCTCTTTCTCATGTTTGCAATAAGTTGTCTTTGTATCATAGAGAGAGGGAGAGAGGGAGAGAGAGAGAGAGAGAGAAAGAGAGAGAGAGAGAGAGAGAGAGAGAGAGGAGAGAGAGAGAGAGAGAGAGAGAGAGAGAGGCATAAAACATTAGACGTTTTTCTACCTTGCCACATTTCTTTATCTAATACATATAACCCCATTTACATTATGCCACATTACTTTATCTATCACCAATAACCCCATTTACATTATGCCACATTACTTTATCTATCACCAATAATCCCATTTACATTATGCCACATTACTTTATCTATTACATATAATCCCATTTACATTATGCCACATTACTTTATCTATTACATATAACCCCATTTACATTATGCCACATTACTTTATCTATCACATATAACCCCATTTACATTATGCCACATTACTTTATCTATCACATATAACCCCATTTACATTATGCCACATTACTTTATCTATCACCAATAATCCCATTTACATTATGCCACATTACTTTATCTATTACATATAACCCCATTTACATTATGCCACATTACTTTATCTATCACCTATAATCCCATTTACATTATGCCACATTAATTTATCTATTACATATAACCCCATTTACATTATGCCACATTACTTTATCTATTACATATAATCCCATTTACATTATGCCACATTACTTTATCTATCACCTATAACCCCATTTACATTATGCCACATTACTTTATCTATCACCAATAATCCCATTTACATTATGCCACATTACTTTATCTATTACATATAACCCCATTTACATTATGCTACATTACTTTATCTATCACCTATAATCCCATTTACATTATGCCACATTACTTTATCTATCACATATAACCCCATTTACATTATGCCACATTACTTTATCTATTACATATAACCCCATTTACATTATGCCACATTACTTTATCTATTACATATAACCCCATTTACATTATGCCACATTACTTTATCTATTACATATAACCCCATTTACATTATGCCACATTACTTTATCTATTACATATAACCCCATTTACATTATGCCACATTACTTTATCTATTACATATAACCCCATTTACATTATGCCACATTACTTTATCTATCACCTATAATCCCATTTACATTATGCCACATTATTCTATCTATTACATATAACCCCATTTACATTACGAAACATTACTTTATCTATCACAATTAACCCCAATTACATTATGCCACATTACTTTATCTATCACATACAACCACATTTACATTATGCTACATTACTTTGTGTATTACATATACCTCCAGTTACATTATGCCATATTACTTTATCTATCACATATAACCCAATTTACATTATGCCGCATTACTCTAACTATTACATATAACCCCATTTACATTATGAAACATTACTTTATCTATCACAATTAACCCCAATTACATTATGCCACATTAATTTATCTATCACATACAACCACATTTGCATTATGCCAGATTACTTTGTGTATTACATATACCTTCAGTTACATTATGCCATATTACTGTATCTACCACATATAACCCAATTTACATTACTTTATCACACATAAATCCCCATTTACATTATGTCACATTTATCGGGTGCTGAATGGTCTCGAGGTATGAGGTCCCGGTTTCAAGCTTCGGTCAAGACCGGGATTTTTTCACGTGGACTTCTAGTAATAAAATTTCCCCTGGTCTCTGGGTAGTGAGATCGGACGCCCGTGTGTATTGTCGCTGTTGCGCATGTAAAAAATCCCTTGGCAGTTGGAAATCGAAAAAGAGAAGCTTAACGGCGCTGACCGGGCAAAATTTCGAGTTAAAAATCTACCCAAAGGATGTCAGGATCCTCTCCGGAGTTCGTGCACTGGGCTGAGATTCTCCGGACTCGGCTTGAGTTAGGAGTAGAACGGAGCACTTATGGGTAAAACCCGTGTGCCGTGATGTTGATCCGTCGACTAAACTAAACTAAACATTATCTATCACATATAACCCCATTTACACTTTGCTCCGCCGCTTCTCCAGTCCTGGAGCTTACTAGTCAGATGTAGCGTTGGAGGTAAGCATGGCCGAATGGACAAGAGCACTCGTTCTTCAACATCCGGTGCGCTGATGACGAGGTAATGGTTGAGCCCCTACACCTGTCGGTTGAACTAAAATGTTGACTTCTTGTCTTTGACTTGGGAGTGTAAATTACAAGTACCCCAGAGGTCGGAGTGGGTTCGTCTGTTGGCAAGTAACATTGGTAATAGTGAAAGCTAATCCACACGAAAAATTCAGTCTAGTGCTATTAGAAGTAGCGTGTATGGGTTCAAAGAAAGCGAGTGAGCGCAAACCACCAAAAAATAAAAAAAAAATATGTTGCGTTAATTAATTTATTGAACATCACCTTCTTATACTCATGTAGTCAATCCATCCATCGTGTGCCTTGCCGGTAAGCGTGCGCGGCCATGATTCGCCATTTCACTCGATCACCAGAGTTGTGGGTCAGCTCAGTGTTCTTGTCTCGACCATGCCACGTTGTCAAGCCATCCAGGTATTTATTTCTTTGTCTTCCCCTTGTTCTCTTCCTTTCGATCTTGCCAGTTGTCACCAAGTTTTCCAATTTATTTCTTCTCATAACGTCCAAAAATTGCGACTGTCTATGTCTAATTTCTCTAATCAACTTCCGATTTTCATTTATTTCGTGTAGTACTCATGTACTACCACACTCATACATGTAATCTTCACGTTCAGCGCTTGTTTTATCGTATACCGTATGCTATAAGAGAAGTAAATACCTGGATAGCTTGGCCACGTTGTATGGTCGAGACAGGAATACTGAGCTGATCTACGACTCTGGTGATCGAGTAAGGTGGCGAAACATGACCGCCCACGCTTACTGGCATGGCACGTGATGATGATGCTATAAGTTTAGGTGTCTGTCACCGCGGTGGCGTTGTGGCTAGACATGCGATACTAGTGGTAATAGTGGTAATAAGTTCGAAACCCATTGGGACGGGTTCGGATTTGTATAATTGATCTGAGCTCGCAGCCGCACAGCCGATGCTCAGTCTAATGAGTACCAAAAGATTTCTTAGGAAGTAAAGTTAACCGGTGAGATACTGACGACATCACTCAGCGAGTGCCGATTGGTCTATTACACATGGGTCTCGTTCTGTATGCTCCATGCACCTTAAAGAGCCCTTCGCGCCTGGAAGGGTCCTTGACTTATTGACTGACTACGGTTTCTGCTCTGACCTATTTATGTTTCATGCCTGGATCAGCCTTGTAGATATGATTGATATGTGTCGTTGATATGATGCGCTGGGAGTTTCCTTGCTCGTGGCTATACGTGTTTACAAAATTAGACATGTTAAAGACATGTACCGTAGACAAAGGTTAAATGTTGAATAGGTCAAGCAAAGACAGCAGTTCACAAGATGATGAATATCCTCAGCAATGTATCTTTGTAAATCAATATAATGAAATAAAGTTCTTAAGAGCTACACTGAGCCAGTCAAAATGTATGGAAGCCAGTTGTGGACAATTAACAGATAAGTGAGGAATTATGTGTAAGCTGCGAAGATGTAGTTTTATAGAAGAATTATGAAAACACAATAGAAGGATAGCAAGATAAATGAAGATACCTTGAAAGAAGGTAACTCACAAAGAAAACTAATTACTTTGCATTGAAAGAAGGCATTCAATATTCTTTGGGCGTGTCATGAGAAGGGTAAACCTGGAGAATGAGAATGCCGTCACAATGGAAAGAAAAAGCAGGGGTAGACCAAGACAGAAGATTAGGGACAGTTTGACATCACGCCATAAAGAAACATCGGTATCAGAAATGACTGGCCACACGGGAGACAGAAGGCTACGGACAGACACTACCACCATCTCTAATCGGCATGGACTATAAGAAAACAGTGGACAAAATCCACAAGAAGAGCGGTCTCTCATTCTCAATATGCAGATTTTCAGTTGTTCACAATATGTAACGTGTCATAAGCTTGCCATAGCTAGCAAGCAGGATCCATATAAACCTGGGCTTGATCTGTCCAGCAGATGTCACTTTAATGGTGGTACCACGTTGAGACTACAAAACACGACAGCCTGTGGCCATAGATGGTAAATGATTAACATTCATGCACGCACTGAATCTGCTCCTTTCTGTGTGAAGAAGACGTTTGGTAATTGATTTCAGACTAGGCAACTGCTGCATATGTGACCTTTCATGTTGTTTGGATATATACATGTATGTATTTATTGATATGTTAGAACGTGTGTCTTTATTGCCCTTATTCTTCGTGTTCTTCTTCTTCACATGGAAAGAACTCTAGTATATAAGTGAAAAACATGCATAAATTTGGGCATATGGTGCTAGGTCTATAGTCCTATAGAACAATCGGCATTCGGTGGGTGATGGGGTCAACGCCGACCGCCTTTACTTCCATCTTCTTTTTCTCATTGCTTTCTGAACGGCCGGCACTCATACCATTATACGAAAACCAACGCAAGGCAGTCTGCTTCTAAATCGCCCGCAGCTGTGTTTCGAATTCGGTATGTGGGATTACGAATTGCATTCGTAACCCTTGTACCACAGAGTCGGTTAAAAGCTCAGACCAGTGAGATTTTAGGCTCGATTTAAATATGGGGAGCCGCGGGGGCGCAGCGGTTGGCAGGCTTACCTTCCGCTCGGTGGCAATGTGTTCGTGTCCCATTTGAGACAGATACTTTTTTTTTCTATTTGCCTGGGCTCCCTGGTCGATGCAGTCTGAAATGGGCAGCACCAAATCCTCGGCGAAGGGAAGTCAATGACGTTACACCCACCACATTACCCTTTTAGTGCTGACTAGTCTAACATATGGAGTTAACACCTTGTACCCAATACGGGTCGCTGCGTAAAAGGGTCCTTGAAAAAGAGATGGCAGAAAGTTTACTCAAGGAAGGGGTCGAAGGCAAGCTAGCAAAAGGCAGGTAGCGATAGATGTGTGCGGATAACATCAACAGATGGGCGGACTGCAATTTGTCAGAGTGCGAAAGCAAGGCAAGAGACATGAAGAGTTGGAGATCCACTATAGACAACTTCATTGTGGATGTTGCACTTGCTTGTTTGAGCGAATTGTAGTTCGTATTTGTGTAACGGGCTACTTGACTCTTTCTGTTGGTGTATATTTCTTATATGATATTTAGTGCGTCGATAATGTGGTCGAATGGTTTAACACGCGCTCGCACTGAAACTGTCTTTGGTGACCATGGTAGGGGGTTCGTTATG
This sequence comes from Cepaea nemoralis, assembly GCA_014155875.1. Taxonomy (NCBI): domain Eukaryota; kingdom Metazoa; phylum Mollusca; class Gastropoda; order Stylommatophora; family Helicidae; genus Cepaea; species Cepaea nemoralis. The sequence goes on from JACEFZ010020339.1 coordinate 139,694, forward strand.
CACGCCGGTCAGTTGGACTCAAAACTTTGACTTCTCATCCTTGACTTAGGGACGTTAACTACAAATTCCCCAGAAGTCGGAGTGGGATTCGATGGCGTGGAAGGTAGATATAGGGAAAGATTGCCCACTCTCAAAAATCAGTAAGAAACACTATTGCTTTTGAAGAGATCCCGTGGTTTAACATCTCGGACAATTGTTTGTCTTAGGTGTTGTTTGCTTTCTCTCTTTCAGGGTGTTTTATTTGGTTTTTGCTGCTGTTCTGTTCTTGCCTTTTTCATTTTCACAATTTTCTAGGGATTATTTGGAGATGAAAAGCATGGAAGAATGGCACTGGCCAATACATCTCATAATGAGGTGGCCTAGAATTTGTGGTCTAACAATTCACATCACAAAGACGCCCAATATTTAAACTGCCCTTTTATGTCTTCTAGTTGTGTCTTTCTGGTAGCTTGTATTAATTTCTTAACACTGTGTCCAGTTTGTAAAAGTTTCTGGTGTTTGTGTTGATATGTCGAATGACGTCACTGCACACTGGGCATTCCATTGCGTGCCCAATCCTCCGATCCAGTAGCCATCCCAAAGTATTTCTGCTCAGTCCCCGTAAGGAGTTGGTTGTGGTATTTCTTCTCTCTACCCTCGAAGACGCGGTTCGTGAGCCGGGTACCAGGCGTTCGAATTCAGCTGCGACCGATTTGTTCAGCAGACCGTGTCGCGTTGTGTTATAACGTGCTGGAATGGGAGCCGGTCGTTCAGAAAGCAATGGCAAACTACTGAACGTAACACTTGCCTAGTACATCAACAGCAGCTGAAAAATGCTGGTGTTGACTGCAACGTCCCGTAAGGGATACGCCAAAAAAAAAAAAAAACACCTCGAAGCCGGCATTAACGTGCTTGACCAGGCTTCACCCCTAGTTCATGACGATGTGAGACGATTATTCTAATTCTTTCTTCTTCTATCGCCCGTTATCCACCATTGGATTATAGGCCATCAACCGACTCACTCCAAGTAGCTCTATCCTTAGCTATCCCATACAACTCCTTCCTCGTCCTCCTCATATGATTAATTCCTGTATCCGTCTCTCTTCTCCGTCTGCTTTTGGGACACGATAATTAGCACACACACACACACGCACACACACACACACACGCATATATAATATCTACGAAGGGAAGTCAATAAGAAAATCACAAATGGCTGTAGAACAATAACTAAATATGATAACAACTTGAAACCAGTTTATTTTTATACATACATTGTCCCTTTATTTCTCAACATAATTTCCACCAACATTGATGCAATTATCCCATCGCTTAATCAATCTTCTCAAACCGACTGCATAGAACAGCATGCTCTGTTTTCTAAACCACGTTTTCACTTCACATTCAACGTCGGAGTCATTCGCGAAATATCTCCCGCTAAGGTGGGTTTTCAGTTAACCAAAAATGTGGAAATCGCCAAGGGCTAAGTCGGGGCTGTAAGGTGGATGTTCCAGATTTTCCTACCTTAGTTAGTTAATATTCTCCTGAGTTAATCGAGCCGTATGTGGTCTGGCATTGTCATGAAGAAGCAACACTCCTGTAGTCAGCAGTCCTGGACGTTTTCTTCGAATTGCATCATGAAGCATCGATATAACTTCTCAGTACGATTCAGAATTCACATTGTCACCCTTCTTCTTAAAATTAGTTACAACCACTCCTTGACAATCCCAGAACACGGTCAGTATAACCTTCCCTGCTGATGGCGTAACCTTGAATTTTTGGACACAAGGTGAAGAAGATGTTTCCATTGCATCGAAGCACACTTTGATTCGGGCTGGTAGTGATGTACCCATGATTCGTCCCCAGTAACAGTCCTGTTCAGCATGTCTTCTCCTTCATCTTCGTATCGACAGAGATGATGCAAGGACAGGCCAAATTGGTTCATTTTGTGTTCCTCCTTCAATTGTCTAGGTACCCACCTTGAGCACACTTTCTTAAATTCCAATCGATCATGCATTATGCTGTATGCTGAACCGTGTGAGCACTCTATTGCAGATGCTACAGAGTCTATCGTTACTCGCCTGTCACCTCTAATCGTCTCCTCCACCCGCTGCACGGATGCTTCTGTTGCAATCTCAACAGGACGACCAGATCGGATTTCATCAACAATTTTAGAGCGCCCGTGAGAAAATGTTTCTACCCAGCTATGCACCGCTTTACGGGACAAACATTTGTCAGCATGAACAGGAAGCATTTCCTTATGAATGGCCTTTGCAGGCAGTTCTTTTACCCCCCCCCCCCCCCACACACACACACACACGCACAACAGCACGTTGCACTTTGGTTGTACACTCCGTAAGTACACTCCCCATTTTGTTTATGCGCTGCGCATGCGCATGAGACACCTAGCGCCACCTGACGAACGGGAATATAAAGTTCGATGTTGCTGTCATCTAATGACACCTGTTGAAAACACCAACTACATTTACCTGCCATCCCACATAACTGTGTGACTTGTGTATTTTAGGGCTGTACCGGATTCAAATTTTTGAAATCCGGCTTGAGCCGGATTTGGCCGGATTTATGAAGTGAGATCCGGCCGGAGCCGGATTTGGCCGGATTTATGAAGTGAGATCCGGCCGGAGCCGGATTTGGCCGGATTTATGAAGTGAGATCCGGCCGGAGCCGGATTTACAAATAATAAAATAAAAATAAAATAACGTACTACATCATTTGACTTCGGTGAGTGGAGTTCATTACTGCAGTTCATTACTTTAGACATGACAATGATGACATATACTCATATTAAATCATTTAAATGTAAAATAATTACATTTACATTAGAATAAGTAATTAAGTAATATTAAGTTCCATAAGTTCAAGATTAAACATAATACATAAGCACATAATGCTAATTTAGTAATTTTAATTTTTAGTTTTCAGTTTCAGTTTTTAAGTTTTCACATTGTTTTCAGTTGGCAAATTGGCAGCTCAGTTACAACTCACAACAACAGTACATTGAACAGATTGAATTTATTGAAATACATTCATTCAGTAATTTCACTATTTCAGTCAGTCAGTCTTCATTATGGCTGTGAAGTTGAACTCTCAGAGTCAAGAAGGGACGAGTTGTATTTCAGGAAAATCAACGTCTCCGCATTTTGTGGATCCTGTGGACTGACTGTGTTTGCTGAATCAATATTGGAGTTAGCTGCTAACAGCAGATGGGCTCGTGCATCACTTCTACCACGTTCGGAGAAGCACAGCTTGAATCGAGGATCCAGTAGTGTGGCACAGGTGTAAATACTGTTGGATTCAATGTCCGCAAATCTGCTGCTAACAGCTTCAAGCAGGGCTGCTTTCATAGTTTTGATCCCGGCATCACTACCTTCTTTCTGGAGGAAAGCCAAGAGTGTTTTCACTATGGCTGTACCGGATTCAAATTTTTGAAATCCGGCCGGAGCCGGATTTGGCCGGATTTATGAAGTGAGATCCGGCCGAAGCCGGATTTGTAAAAATGGCCGGATTCCAGATTTGCCGGAGCCGAAATCCGGTACACCCCTAATTTATTTACTCGCCCTCGTAATAACCAGTAATACATGGTATGATGCTTTTGATACAAAAAGATAATTCTCGGCGAGGGAAATGTTTTAAAACATACTTTGGAAATAATGCGAAACGTCTTAATCGGTAGTCAATTTGGCGACTGCCTTGCCAAGTGATTTTTACTACATCATCGCTTATCAAAATTACCCAACATGCATTAGAAAAAGTACCATGAGGAACGTCATATCCCGTGTGTTGCCGGGGCCCATAAGGGAAGCAAAGAATAGCAACACTGTAGCCTACCATGCATGTCGTAAGAGGCGACTGAGGAGGCTTGATGGTTCCGTCGCCCTGCTACCGAGAAAGTGCGTGGCGCGACACTGTGAGCTGTGGGTTTCGTGTGAAATGCTTTTGAATCTGCCCGAGGTTTTTTGGAACGTGATTGCATGTTCAGAGCGATGGCAGCTGGCTATGTCCCAGAGTTGACCGATTTTTTGCCTTATGCAGAAATGCGTGGCTGCTGGGCTTCTGGTTGACTGCCACTACCATCGACGATGAACTGTATTTTCGTGGACTTGATTGATTGATTGATTGATCTAGGAACCGACATCACAGCATTCGGGACATTCCCATAAGCGCTCCGTCTCCATCCTCAGTAGCCAGCGAAGAGTTCCAACACTAATAGTTCCAGTAGCAATCTGATTATATGTCCGTCTCGCCTTTCCTCCGAGCGCCGAGCGTCGGCCAGAACCCCTCATCACACCTCGTTGTCTCATTCTTACCAGACCATGGTGCTCCATCTGCTCCTCCGAGGTGTACACGTGCTCCCACAAGGCCGCAACCACGTCTGCCTTGTCATGCCTCAATACTCCACCAAATTTTGCCGAGCCAGCCAATCTGTCCGCCTGTTCATTCCCCAGCACACCGGCATGCCCAGGAGAAAAGATCCAGGTGATGCTTACTACCCGTGACCTCCGAAGCGAAGCAAGCCACTCTGCACGAAGCCTACCTGTTCTCACCCTTCTCAGCATACTTTCTGAGTCAGTTACAATCACAATGTGTGTATGTATCGTGTTTTCTATCCAGCGGAAAGCTGCACTGACCGCCTCCACCTCCATTCTTAAGCTAGATGTAGTGTTATCATACGCCAGGCTCTCCTGCACCAAACGCCGACCATTAGTTTTTGCCAAGAACCCCCAGGCACTTCTCCTACCTCTCAACACTGACCCATCCGTGTAGATAATCACATCACCCGAGCGAGAATTTTCATGAATTAGTTGCTGAATTTCCACTTCCGTGGCCCCCGCTGGCCACTCCCTGCACTCCCGGTTCAATGTTATTACAACTCTGCACAAGTCTGACTGCACGGCTGGCACTCTGACCCACTCCTCTCCTCGCCTGATGTTCTCCAAGGGGCACACCTGTCTGATCGTATCCTCCGCCTGAGCCATCCATGATTTCCCTCTTATCAGTCTCTGACCCTTAACTACGTCCAGCGCCTCATGCAACAGGTGATCTGTGTCTGCAGCTACTCTGAGGTATGCCTTCGCTTGCATCACCTTGTGCCTACTAGCAACAGTAGGAAGACCAAGGATGTAACGCATACACACTACTGGAGTGTCTCTGGTGCATCCCAGAATGACCCGCATCGCTTCATTCTGTATGCGCTCTAATTTCACCAGCTGACTCTTTGAGACAGTGAGCATTCCTAGTCCATAATCAATCACTGAGAGGATCAAGTGCTGGTATAGTGTGAAGAGCATTCTCTGCTCTATGTCCATTGCAGCCATAGTTTTAAGTGCATTGAGTCCCTTTTGCGATCTTGTCACAACCGTCTCCACATGGTCCTTGAAGGACAGACTCCTGTCAAATGTGATTCCCAGATACTTCAGTTTGTTCTCTCTGTTGACGCTTCTACCATCTATCGTGAGGCTTGGGGTATCATCTCTCACAATCCTATTGTCCAGAGAGCACCACAACACGGCCGCCTTTTCCGGGTTGATGACAGCACTCATTTCAGTGCACCAGTCAATCACTTTGTCCACTGTCACCTGTAGCTCCTGGGCTGTTTGATCCCTATTTCTCCCCTGCCTGTATGCAAGAATATCATCTGCAAATGTTAGAATCCTTCCAACCCCTGGTGCTTCTAGGTATGCAATCTTGCTCGTATACACATTAAAGAGCACCGGTGAGATAGCAGATCCCTGTGGCAGTCCCGGGGCTAAAATATGTGGCTCGGAGGTCCATGCGCCTAGACGGAGAGCAACTTGACGAGAATGCAGGACGGCTGCTATCCAGTTCACCAACCAGGGATTGACCCCCTTCTCCATAAGTGCGGTCATCAAAATATCATAGCGAACTCTATTGTACGCATCTTCGAGATCAAGCGCTGCCGCCATCGTTTCCTGTCTACTCTGGAACCCCTCATAAACGTCAAAGGCAAAGGTGGCTGCATTCGACCAGGTATCTTTTCCTGGCCTGTAGCTCCCCAGGCCTCTTGGAAGAAGCTTCCCCCTTTCCAAAAAATCCTGCAGCTTAACAGCGACTATCTTCTCTAAAACCTTCCCAAATGTATTTTGAAGGGTGATGATCCTAAAGCCTGCAAGCTTTGAATGATCCTTGTATGGTTTTGGGAGAGGGATGAGATAGCTATGCAGCCAATCCTGCGGTACTGACGCTGTCCTAATGCTCTGATTAAAGCAGCCAGCCATCTCCTTCAGGTCCACATCGCTCAAAGCCTTCATGTGGCCATACCTAACACTGTCAGGCCCTGGTGCCGTGTCTTTTGCCTTCTGCAAAATATGTTTAACATCTTCAAACAGTACGATGTCTTCGTAAGGCATATTCTCTATTGTGCCAGATAATTCCACTCTAACTGCATCCCTGGTATCCGCATCACTATGATTGGTCTGCTCTAAAAATCTCTGGAGAAACGCCTCCCCTTTCTCCTTGTCTGTTGTCAAGCGTACCCCATCCTCTTTATAAATTGTTCCCACTGTCATAGGCCGATCTTTTCTTTGCATTTGTCTGTACAGTTTCCAGAATTTATGCAGTGTTTTATCACCTCCAATGTCCTTCATAAAACACTCCCATTTTACTTTCTTGGCCTCTGCAGCACATCGCTTGAAAGCCTCCACCTTGTCTTTCTTGTCATTTTCCGCTATGTCCACTTCCTCTCGTGAGCTTAGGGGTGTCTGTCGCAATTTCCTTAGCTGCTTCACTGCAGCTCTCTTTGCTTTCCACGCATTGTCTACTTCTGGGGTCCACCATGGGGGCTGCAAAAAAGGAGTTTTAACAGTCCTGTTGCATGCCCCATGTCTGAGGCGTCCAAGAAGGCTGTCGCTCCGCTCATACCGAAAGGTCTTGCGCGCTCTCCCAGCCTTAACTTTCCTGGACTTAGAGATCAGGACTGAGCATGGCATGTGATCACTCCCATGGTCATTCAAAACAGTCCACCTTACATCAAGGACTGATGACTGGGAGACAAGTGCCAAATCAATAGCAGTATCCGCATCGCCAGGCCTCATTGCCATTCTAGTCGGCCTACCATCATTTATGCAGACCACCTCGGAGTCCACCATGGCATCCGCAAGTGCAATTCCTTGTCGATTTTCTCCACTACTGTCCCAATCTCTGTTTCTCGCATTGAAGTCTCCACATATGAGTAGCCTATCACCTGGTAAGTCCTCTAATTCCTTAAGCCAGTCCCATTGTTCCTTTCTGACAAAACAGTCCACTGTGGCATATACATTTATGATGTTCCAACTTAAGCCACCAATCTCCATTTGTATACCCTGGACCTCCCTTGCACTGTGATTCCACTGGCTCAAGTCAAGTGCCACATGCTTTACTCCTCTCTTCACCAGCAGACCTTGCCCATGTCTCTTCTGCCCAGTGGGGTTTATATAACTGACGTACCCAGGGCAATGGTATTTATCTGTATTTAACTCCTGGAGCATGAGGACATCAAAATCACATAATAGTTTCTCCAATACAGGACCTCTCTGCTTGGCACTACGACAGTTCCAGTATCCCACTCTTACATGGTTGAAACCTAGTCTCTCCACTTTTCGTCTTGTTCTCCTGGCGCCTGCCCTCCTATTTCTATGCCTTCTTCTCACACCATTTCCTCGCCTTCTCTTCCTCACCCTCTCTTCGCTAGCCGCTGAAAGATGTGTCAAGCGCAGAGCACGTGCTCCGTAGCTCCGGCGACGATTCCCGTGTTTAAATAAATCCATAGGCAAAGTTTGGATATTGCAGGAAATAAACGGTCACCCTAGCATTGCCTGCTTACTAGGGAAGGGGCAGGGGATGTCCCTCAGGAGTCCATACGCCTGGCGCCGCCCCGCCCGCATACCAGACGTTCCACGTTCACGACCAACTCACCCGTGGCCATTCAGTCCTCGGCACGTCGGTCCACCTTAAACTTAGGGGTTTATAATCAGAGTTTTCCATCTCCTAGATTGGCCGCTTTATTAGCTAACGGGCCCAATCTACCCGGGGGCAAGAGATTCCAGCGCCTCATTCCTGGCGAACACAGAATATACATGTATACAGGGAACAAAACCAATGTAATAAAACATCTATCAAATTGTATGTACATAGTGAAAGTCACCACACCATGGAAACCTAACCCTCGTCACCAAAGGAAGCAGTGACAACAACAGTAATCTGATAATCAGTACACTAAACTATATATGTTGAGCTCTGCAGTACGACATATGACCAAAATACACACTGACAATCAGGATAATCTGCCTTATGTCAATAGATAAGGTGGAATTTATCGAGCTACTTTCTGGGGTGGAGTGTCTTACGGGTGGTAAATCCACATGCACACTGCCTCGAGATTCTGGAGCCGAGATCCGTGTGCCGGGATAGTTCGAGTAAATGCGCTCGTCAAGGTCTGGCCTAGGGTGTCTTGGGGGAGGCATGTTGTGGGCCTGAGAGCGTCTGGCGGTTATTTAAGGGGGAACTTCTCACAGATGTGGTGTTGTTGTGACTAAATGTCGTCACATAATTGTTCAACACGTAATTGAGGAGACCCAGGAGCCCGTGGGGAGTCTTGCAGCTCGTCGTGAATGTGTGGTGGTTTCAACTACTTGTTTCACGCAGGATGGCAAACGCCTGGCCGCAACTGACGGACCAAAGGAGTAGAAGGTAGGCGTTCTATGATAACTCCGGAATCTTGGTGACGACTCCAAAGTCCCCTTCGAAAGAATCACCTCTTCTTTGTTTACAGATCTTCTAGCACTTCATAAGGATTTGTTGGTAAGACTTGTGCTGCACCGTAAGTTTCGGTCCCCATGTATAATTGATCTACAGACGACACGCATCCATAAGGAATGTATACGTGTTACAACAGATGTTTCCTGCGTTATCCCGTACTGCTATGAAGAAAAAAGTACTTAGTATTTCAGGTGCAGCTTAAACCATATTGTCCTGTGTGGGGGATATGACAGCCTCAGTGTAAGAGGGGTATCCTGTAAAACATGACAAATGGCAGCGTTCTAATCTGTCAAGAAATCCGAACAGCATTCGTTAAGTCCGTGACCACCACATTCAAAAACTGACACCCAGGATCAAAGCAAAGCATCTCCTACGGGACACCAGAAAGGCAGCTTCCATTCTCAGGATCACAGATGCTATTTTAACAATGACACAAATTGTACCTTACTTGAACTGCGTCTTTCAACAAGACGAATTCATTAACGCACAAAATCGTACATCATGATTGTTTGATTGTTAGTTCTGTGTACCAGTGTCCATCAAATCTTCGTGTAGTGCAGAGTATCCTTGCTCTAGACAGATTTGGCATCTTTCCTTCTGGCTGGTAACAGAAGTACGTTGATCTCTTGAACCCGTTGAGGCATTCGTGGACTGTGTGGGTGAACATATAGGAAACATCCAGATGGGAAAATGATTGCCGATTCCATCAGAGATGAACTGGATGTTTCGTGGGGGACTATTGTGTTGACATTCTGGCGGCGGCATTATGCACAGTGTATTTGTGAGGGCTGTTGTTTGTCGAGACTCCTGTCTTTTCCACTTTTCACATTGGGCAGTGGGGAGCGTTTTGTGTGATATTCACTGGCACAGGAACGGAGCATAATGGGGATGAACCGTTGCTGTGAAGTTGGAACCGTGACTAACTAACTAACTAACTATCCTGTTAACATGTGGACTGAACCCTTGTCTTCAGTGTAGAGAAGCGCTAATCACCACGTCACCACATCTCTTTAAATTAAACTACACCCCACCCCACGCTAACACCCGTGTGTAGAAACGCGATTTATGAGCAGCGATTCCATGAGTGAATGCATGCGTGAGTCAGCCGTGAGCTGTTCTCTACTTTGTTCTCTTAACACAACCCTGCATAATAACAGCTCCTAATAACATGGCCAAGGCGAATATCCCGTTCATTGATTAGTAATGCTTCTTGCCCGGGTCGTCATCAGAGCTGGAAATCGCCATCGATTCTCATGTACGAGGTTTCATAAACCACAAGGACAGGCCATAGCCGCAGGTCACATGAAACAATGAACTGTGCGGGACTGTATTGTTGTATTTTACTTACTCGTACCAGCGGTTCTCAGTGTGCCAGGGGAAGTCATTAGGTAACAGGCACTTTAGGAATAATTGAGTTTTACAATAGCGAGAACCAGAAATGTTGTGTGTTATTTCTCAACATAGTTCCCATGCCTAGCAACACAATTTAAAAAAAAAATAGTTTATAACATTTACTCGTAATATGTGAGCAAATAGAGAGCAAGAGAGTAGACGGTACAGCATGCTTTCTGTTAGCGCCGAATTTTTAGGGGCACTCGCCAAATCCGACACCCCACATTGTGCCAACGGCTTTGAGCGGAGGAGCGCAATTTGGAGGGTACAAGTATTATCCTTGCGCGAGGAAATGCAACCTAAGACTAAATGTCATGGCAAGGCCCTAAGCCTTGGTCAGCAACTGGTCTAGTATTGAAGCTCCACATGCGGACAGTTAGAGCATTGCTTTGCTGATCCGGCAGCTTCAGCAGCGTGTCTTTTCCCAGGTGTATTGACATTACCTTTCCCCTGAAGTAAACTACGCAGGCAGAGAAAGGGGTTATGCTGCATGGGCAACTCATGGTCTCTGTAATTCAGCGCCGGCTTTATGTTATTGAGAGGTACAACTCCATCGCTGGTCTTGCCACGATGTGTTGTAGTTATTATACCTTTTTAAAAGGACAATCTAACAAACTACCGTCTGTCAGGACGGCAAGGTGCTAGTGAATGTAAGCAAGAGATCAATTTACCCATCCTCCTTGGATCGGATACGAGAGTTTGAGTTCGCCCCCTTGATGGCCAATTACTGGGCACGCTCAACAATGTCTTTCCTCTTCCTGCTGGAAACATTGTGGGCAATCTGAGCTGAGAATGCGCGGTTCTGCATCAGTAGCACTTCCAGTTCCTTGAATGAGCGTTATGAACGAGGAACTCATTGAAGCCATCTGGACTGACGTGCTTGCCCTTCTTCCTGGTACCGTAACCAGTGCGAGGCATCTTGTACTCACCCTTGAACTTCCTCCTCAAGTTGTTGTCAATATCCTTGCATTTGGTCCACCTGTCCACTAACTTGTTGATACCTTCTAGGAAAAAGTTTCTGCATTTCTGCATGTGACCGTAAACCATTTTTGCACCACCTCCATTACCAAAGGTCCAAACAAGTGATAGTCTGATGACGCCAAGTCTGGACTTTATGCTACGTGTTGTTTCAAGACCTCACATTTCAGAGTACATAATGTATAATGCCTTGAAGAGATTAGAACAAGAATCGCCATTGCGAAAGTAGCCTTTAGCAAGATGAAAAACATTCTGACCAATAAAATGATGTCAATTAAAACGAGAAAAAGAGTGTTGAGGGGATACATAGAGCCTGTTCTTTTGTATGGATGTGAAACTTGGACAATGTCCAGTCAAGCTGAAAAACATCTGATGGCTGCAGAAATGTGGTTTCTGAGGAAAATGCAAAGAATACCATGGACAGATAGAAAAACCAATGACCAAGTACTACAAGAGACAAATGAAAATCGTAGATTGATTAGAGAAATTAGACGTAGACAGTCAAAATTTTTTGGACATGTTATGAGAAGAAATGGACTGGAGAACTTAGTGACAGCTGGCAAGATCGAAGGGAACAGACCAAGAGGAAGACCGAGAGGAAAATACCTGGATGGCTTGGCCACATGGCATGGACGAGACAGGAACACTGAGCTGATCCACGACTCTGGTGATCGAGTGAAATGGCGAATCATGACCGCCCACGCTTTCCGGCATGGCACATGATTGATTGATTGAATGTATTCATAGTATGCACAGTCTTTGGTGCCGGTTGAGGAAGAAGTTCGCAGCTTTTCGATCGTAACGCAAGCTTCACTCTGTTCACTAACATGTCACTGTGTCGAGTACTAGTCACAGTTCCTCCCCTTTCCTGGAAATGCCCCAAAATAGGGCCCTCGATATCTCAATAGATGGTCATCGTGACTTTAATTGCAGATTTCTCCGTCTCCACTTTTCTTCCATTTTTACATCTTTCTACGCATTCATACACTCTCATCGACTCAAACAGCTGTGTAAATATTGAACCACCATTCTCCTGTAGCCGGTCTCCCTGGTCGAGGTGTTAGCAGCTTTCTCAGTTAACCCCGAATACTCTCATGGTTGACGTGAGTTCACGAGAATTGGAAGCGGTTCGAGTCGCGCCAGTGACTTATGAGAATATGGAGCCGGTCGCTCAGAAAGCAATGGCAAACTACTGAGCGTAATCTTGCCAAGAAATCAACAATCAGCTGAAAGATGCTGATGTTGACAGCGATGTCCTGTAAAGGATATGCAAAACATTATTCTTCTGTAGATTTCACACGGTTTCACACCCTCTGACCACAAAATGAAAACCGAAAAACGCCTCGTTGTTCTTCTATGGTGCAAGTCGATAGTGGGGCAGCCAATTTGTAATCTTTACTACACATGTGCAAACTTCTGGATCTTCACTAACCCCCCAGTGATATTGTTTAAGAGCCAGTTTGAGTCCTGAAATAAGATTTTCTGTTGTCCATGCTCTTCTATGCGTTTCATAATATAATTCCTGTTACATAATGACTTTTCCTCGCATGTTTGCAATGGATCGCCAAGTATCTTATGTCAACAAATGGTGCATGACCCCTGCAGGACGTCACGATCAACCCCCAACCGCAGGTTGCTTTACCAGGCAATCAGACGTTCAGTAGTTTGTCACTGCTTTCTGATCGAGAACTAGAAGTTTTAAATGCGTTTGCGCTTAAACTTTCAGTGCGCTGATGATGGGACAGTAGTGTAATTTCCTACACTGTCAGTTGAACTTAAACGTTAACTTCTCGTTTAGAAAATATCTTATATTTATTTTCATTGAATATCAGAAAGAAAGTGCTGAAATATTATATCGAACTTGTTCTGTTGTGTGGCGATGAATTTGGAGTTAAAGCGGCTTAAAGGCAGGAAAATCGATTTCATTGCACCAGGTTGTATCCCATAGGGCTTGTCATCTTTCCACAGAGCGGTCTGCCGAAAGCATCGCACAGAGCACGGACTCTATAGCTCCTGAGACGACCCTCGGGATTTCCCAGAAAAATTGCATTACTGAATAGAATGACGTATTCCAAAACGAATCCCGGACCTTCGTAGCAGGCGGGCGTTTTATCATTTGGCCACCGAGAAATGACAATCTTGTAATATGAATGAACACACTAGGAAGCCGTTGTGGAAAGCGGAATGTGGTTTTATGACAAATATTGCCAATACTTTAGACACTCAGAGTAACTAACAACAAATGCCCGGAAGAGGCTAATGAAAGTAGAACAGTATACTTCTACTGTCCGAAAATACCTCATGACTGGCTGCATAGCTACCAGGTCCCAATCCCAAAGCCAGATAAAGATCATTCCAGACTTAATGGATACCGAATCATAACCCTGCAAAACACGTATGGCAAAGTCCTCGAAAAGATAGTAACACGCAGGCTCCAACGACATTTAGAAAGTCGTAATCTGCTTCCCGAAGGGCTCGGGAGCTACCGGCCTGGGAAGGACACCTGGGCGAATGCTGCAACGTTTGCATTTGATCTCTACGAGGGCTTCCGGGATAAACAAGAGACAGTGGCGGTAGCTCTTGACCTGGAGGATGCGTATAACAGGGTCAGGTATGATCGGTTGATACATACACTGTTGGACATGACAGTCTGCCCTTGCCTTGTCAGATGGGTTGCGGCGGTCCTCTATGAGCGTAAGGTTGCACTGCGCATGGGTTCCTGGAATTCTAACCCTTGTACTATTACACCTATGTTGCCACAGGGATCTGCAATGTCGCCAGTGCTCTTTAATGTCTACACCAGCAAAATCGCAGCTATTGAGACACCAGGTGTGGGCAGAATCTTCACATTTGCAGATGATGTGCTGGTGTCACACGGGGCAGAGAAAGAGCCAGTTTGGCGAAAGACTTAAGGTGGCAGTAAATGGGGTGGCAGAGTGGTGCAGGAACGCAGGGGCCATTATACACCCAGACAAGGCATCGGTTTTGTGGTACTCCCTAGATAACCGGATCTTCAAGGCAGATGTGCCAGGTATTATGTTGAACGGATGTCCTCTTAGTAGAGAGAGTAAATTGAAGTACTTGGGTATCACCTTTGACAGGTATTTGTCTTTTAAGGATCATGTGGAGGCTTTGGTGGTGAAGGCTGATAGGGGACTTAATGCATTCAGAGCGATGGCAGCAACCGGGGTAGATCAGAGAATGCTTTACAGGCTCTTTCAGCAGTTAATAATTTCTGCCATTGGGTATGGTTTGGGACTGCTGACAGTATCAAAGTGCCAGCTTAAAAGGTTGGAGCGCATACAGACTGCTGCCATGCGTGTAATCCTGGGGTGCACAAAGGACACACCAATTATATGCATGAGTCATATCCTGGCGCTACCAACAATGACTGATAGGCATAGGGTCCTTCCGGCCAAATGGTACCCGAGAGTTGCTGCAGATGGGGATCACAACCTGCATGAAGCCATGGATATGGTCAAGGGTCATAGACTAAGACGAGGCAGGTCCTAGGTGGCACAGGCAAAAATATACGTCAGGTGTGTTATCTGGAGACCTTCAATCGTGACCAATAGTGGGTTGAAGTTCCGGAAGACATGACGGACAGACATAATGTAATAATAAGACTGGGTCGTGAGTGCAGAGAATGGGCAGCGGGCCGCACTGAGTTTGAAAGTGCAACAACTGATCCAAAGCAACACACATCAAGGTGACATAGTCATCTACACCGATGGGTGAGTGGTGAGAAACAGACGTAGTGGTTGGGGTTTTATTGCAAAGGCTAATGGGCGAGTCTTGAAAAAGGAGAGTCTGGCATATGAGACTACGACCTCCAGCATGAGAATGGAGGTGGAAGCAGTACAGCGGCATTCCGTTGGTTAGAGGAGACTACTTCAACACACATTGTATTCATTACGGATTCAAGGAGTATGCTTTGTAAGGTGGAGAAAGAAATGTTTCGTGTGGAATGGCTATCGTCGCTTAGAGGTCACAGATTGTGGGAATTGTATGGCAATTTTGCCCTGGCCATGCAGGGGTGCGGAGGAATGAACAGGCTGACAGGGAATGCACCTCTTGGTGGTAGATTGCCTATGGACAAGGGGGAAGTTGTCATGCGTTTGTGAGACCAGGTGGAGAAGGCGGGGGAACAGATTGAGTGTGGAAAGATCGAGATTGTGGGGGATTCGCATGGGGTCTGGAAGAATCTCAAAACTGAGAGGGAAGACCAGGAGAACTTTAAATCAGATAGCGGTGGGAACGATTAGCAGTATGACTCTTCGCTGGCTGTTGAATGATTAGACGGAACACTTAAGGGAATGTTCTGAATGCATTGATGTCGGTTCTTAACTCAACTCAACTCAACTCAACTGTCTTAACCGTCCAGCTGTCGGAGCTTCGATGCTAGACCAACTGCCGACCAAGGCTTGGGGCCTGGTCTGTCCTGCCATGACATTTAGTCTTTAGATTGCATTTCCTCGCACTAGAACAAGGCTTGTACTCTCCCAATTGTGCTCATACGCCCAAGGCCGTTGGCACAATGTGGAGTTTGCTGAGTCAAACGTTCGGCACTAACAGAAAGCAGATAGTACCGTCCTACCGTTGTATGGCAGCTCAGGCATACCTTACTAAGACCTGAACATTATACAAACCTACAAGAAAGCGACAAACACTGTTATTTAGTCATATAATGAAAAGAGAGGCTCCGGATAAAATCACTATGGTTGGGAAGATCAACCATAGAAGCGACAGAGGCAGGCAGAGAGAAATGCTGTTTGATAATGTATGACGCTGCCAAAGAGGAATCTCTACAAAAGAAATGACACAGAACACAGCTGTCATAGTTCTGGGAAGAGACATGACCACCAACGCCAGTTGACCGGGCACGGAGTTGCACACGATAGCTAAGAATAAGGCGCCTTGGAGGGAGTTGGTTGTGTCCCATTTGGGAATAAATGACGAAAGAAGAAGTGGAAGATAGCCACGAAGTACTGGTGGATCTCAGACACCTGGATAATTGTTCCAAAAGTTGGCGGGAACATCCGCCATTTCAACATGTCAGCTAGCGTCTAGGGTTACGTGGCCGGTAGCGTTCGATTTCAGATTCAAAATGGACGATTAGGTGAGATCCCGCCTTAGCCAATATGTTTGTTATTTCACGTTGTGTATCTGAGCCTGAAGAAAAGCATAGGGGTGTTCTCAAAACGTTGCTATACGTCCCGTGTTCATTGTGACTGATTAGGCAAGTCCGTATGTACATATATATAGTAAACATGGCAGTAAATGACTCTCAGTTGTAAGCCATACAATGGCTGCTGGAATATTCTTAAACTACCAGATAGCATATGTCATTTCACTTGCATAAGCAGAACTGAGAGACAGTTCGAAAATAGAAATTCAAAACACACCTTAAAATGGATATAGAAACAAACAATTGAAAATTCTGGAATCCGATTAAATCAACCGATAGGAACGAATCTGCATCTTCCATAGCAGGCCACATATTAGTATCTGGCAAGTGATTGACAAAGAAAAGGTTTTACATGTTATGTTTGCCACATGTAAACGACTGTTGAAATCTGCAGAGGCGGTTGCCATCCACACGTGCAAACCGTACCTATGTAAACAAAAAGACATGATTGTGTTTAAAAAATAAAAATTAATTCGGTAGCACCCTTAGTGAGACATTTGCTGTTGTGTGTTTCAGTTGTCATGATGTCTATGGCAGTGTGTTGTGTATACAAGTAAACGGGAATATTCTTAAACAAGTGAATCGGTACAATTATCTCGGAGTTGAGTTAAGAACCGACATCACTACACTCAGGACATTCCCATACGTGCTCCGTCCCCTCGTTCCCATCGCTATCTGATTAAAAGTTCTCCTGGTCTTCCCTCTCATTTTTGAGATTCTTCCAGAACCCCGCCAATCCCCCGCAATCTCATTCTTTCCACATATGGGTTCTCAATCTGTTCCTCCGCCTTCTACACCTGGTCCCACAAGCGCACGACCACCTTCCCCCTATTCATAGGCAAAATTCCACCAAGAGGTGCCTTCCCTGCTGGCCTATCAGCCTGTTCATTCCCTCGTACACCCGCATGGCCAGGGCAAAATATCCATACAATTCTCACGATCTCGGAACAGTCATAACATAACATCTGATGGGAGATGCCTTGAAGAGAAGAGATTAGAACGAGAATCGCCATGGCGAAGGCAGCCTTTTGCAAGATGAAAAACATACTGAAAAATAAAAAGATGTCATTTGCAACTGGAAAAAGAGTGTTGAGGTGCTACATAGAACCTGTGCTTTTGTATGGATGTGAAGCGCGGACAATGAGCTGACAAGCTGAAAAACATCTGATGGCTGTGGAAATATGGTTTGTGAGGAGAATGCAAAGAATACCATAGACAGGCAGAAAAACCAATGACAAATCCTACAAGAAACAAATGAAAACCGTAAACTGATTAGAGAAATTAGACGTGACAGTCACAATTTTTTGGTCACGTTATGAGAAGAAATAAATTGGAGAACTAGATGACAACTGGCAAGATCGAGGGGAAGAGAACAAGGGGAGGACACAGAAGTAAATACCTGGATGACTTGGCCACGTTGTATGGGCGAGATAGCAACACTGAGCTGGTCCACGACTCTGGTGATCCTGTGAGATGGCAAACATGACCACCCACGTTTACCGCCATGGCACATGATGATGATGTTGATGATATGTATTTAAACTTTCCTGATGTTATTTACTTTGTGTTGTGTATTTCAGCTGTCATGATGTATTTGCCAGTGTATTGTGTATTTCAGCTTTACGTTCAGATATGTGTAGTTATTTCTGTAGAGCGCAACAAACGGGTTCATCGTCATCATTCGCACTGCCAGCTGGCGTAGGCGTTCATGTCTCTCCACAGATCTCGGTCTTTGTTGTTCTGGATCAACTCTGCTGATGGTATTCCTCCATACCACCGTCTCAGTCCATCCAGCATCATTTCTCTTGGTCTGCCTCTGCCTCATTTCCCATTGATTATTCCAGTTCTTGCAATGTTTGTTTTATTTTTATTTATTATTTTTATTTGCGTTCGCTCGCTTTGAACTCAACGGTATTCCATCCACGTGCTACTGCTGTTAGTGTACTGAACTGATCTTTGTGCATCGATAATCTTTCTCTGTTACCAGTGTACAGCCGAACCCTTTCCGACTTCTGAGATACTTGTAATTCACGTCGCAAGTCAAGAACGAGAAGTCAACATTTTAGTCCAACTGACCAGTGTAGGGGGTTGAACCCGATACCTCGGGATCAGCACACCAGAAGTTTAAGAGACAGTGCTCTTTTCCATTCGGACACGCAGACCTCCAATACTGTGGTGTGTATCCCCACTATTGTAATTCACAGCGGGAAAACACTGTGTTGAATATCAGATAGGTTTTTTTTAAAACGGAAAACATTATGCAAACACATGCAAGTACACAGTTCATGTTGTCATCTAGTGAGTTCTGAAACCCGACTACCTCCACGATCTGCCCACAGCCCTAAGCAGTCAATATAGTCAATTGTAAGAACCACTTCTCAAAGAATTGCAACATCTGTCAGTAACGGAGCTAGTATAATGTGAAGCTGTATCTGTTCACACCCCTATGGCAGAGTATATCGTGGGATTACCTAACCTATACCTTACCACATATAATACACTGTGGCAGCATCTAACCACCACCTTGTTAAATATTAACCAGCCATTAGAGGTAATAATAGCAGGAGCAGACGTGCCTTCGTTAGCCTGGTTATTTGAGCTACAAATAATAATGTGTCACGGACAAGAAAGACATAGAATTATGTTGGCGGGTCGATATTTGTAAGGGTAATTACACCGACTGGTTGCTTTGTTAGCTATCTCATGTATTGAACAGCCGAGCCAAGTTTTCTGATCCCAGGAAATGATTCTGTCGTCTTTGCTGTTTCATAAAGCAATGATCTTTTATTCAGGACATGCTGGTGTGTTGGGAAACGGACAGGAAGACAGACTTGCATGATCTACACTTTTGGGTGGGGAACTGTTTCAAGTTCCTAGGCAGTATAATATCATCATATGGCAAATCAGAAGACGAGATCGAAAATAAATGCAATAAGGCAAACCAACTCATTGGAGAAATTGCATCGATGCTAAAAAAACATTTATCAAGAGTAAATTCCGCAGCGTTGTAGCGGCTACCGACACCAGCTCTGTGTTTGTTTATTAATCTTCTTTGGCTTCCTGCATAGTATTCTTGTTTGGCCACACCTATTTTAACTTGATGTTCTCGCAGCCTGACCATGGTTGTAGATTCACAGTCATCACTTGGTTCTCATACACGACTTACTTCTCGTAGAGCATTCAGTATATCAGCCTTTTCGATGGCTCATCCACCCTCCACAGTAGCCATACCTGCAAGCCTATCAGCCCGCTCAATTCCTCGTACACCCGCATGCCATGCCACGAAAATAAAACTAATCTTTGCCAGCCGTGACCGCCCCACAGACACCAACAACTGTCTTCAAACCCAACCCATCTCTATAATTAAAGAAGAAGAACATATACGCAATATGTCCCATGGCTTAAAAGAGGTCCATTACATTTTACATTTATTATTTGGGTAAGATGCATGATAAGTAGATGTGGTCGGGGCACTTTGGAATCATGTGCAGAAGAACAGGTAGATCATCAAGACCCGGAGAGCGTAGTGCTGCAGGGAGTGACCAAAGGATCTGAACGATACTCAGAACTCCGAGAAAATGCCACACGCAAACATAATAAAATTGCTACTGGTAGGATTAATATTGGAACTCTTCGCTGGCTGTTGCAGATGATGACGGGGCGCGTATGGGAATATTCCGAGTGCTGTGATGTAGGTTCTTTAACTCAGTTCAACTTATCTGCGTAAGAAAGCGCATATAATTACTATACCATATATGGCTGTCGTTAGATGTAAATAACTGGCATATCTCAGTCCTACAGACACGGGACATCTCCGGGGCTCCAGACATGTCCTCTAATTGTCTGCCATTGAAAGACGCTGCACTGCGCACTCGTCAGATCGTCTGCAGACAAAACCGGCTCGTTCAATCACTCAGTCACTAATGATTCTATCTGCACTCATGCCTGCCTCACTAACCCAATTTTCTGTCGTCTGCCCTGGGGCCTCGTGGCTGGGTTTCTAGAAGTTTTACTCATGCAATTTGCAAATTACCACTGGAAAAATAAAAAAAATCATCGAGAAAGAACGCGTTGACAGGACGGGGCAGAAGTGGAAGGAAATCTCTTAGAGGAAATTAACAAAGAAGACAAAAACACAACTACCGAGCATACTGTTACAGAGCGCGAGTGGGTTAAGGAGGGAGGGATGGGGAGAGAAGAGAGAGAGAGAGAGAGAGAGAGAGAGAGAGAGAGAGAGAGAAAGAGAGAGAAGAGAGAGAGAGAGAGAAAGAGAGAGAGAAAGAGAGAGAGAGACAGAGAGAGAGAGAAAGAGAGAGAGAGACAGAGAGAGAGAGAGAAAGAGAGAGAGAGAAAGAGAGAGAGAGAGAGAGAGAGACAGAGAGAGAAGAGAGAGAGAGAGAGAGAGAGAAAGAGAGAGAGAGAGACAGAGAGAGAGAGAGAGAGAAAGAGAGAGAGACAACGAGAGAGGAGAGAGAGAGAGAGAGAGAGAGAGAGAGAGAGAGAGAGAGAGAGAGAATGCAGGAAAGAAGACGGGGTTTAAAAAAAAAAGGAAACAAAGTGAGGGCAAGAGAAAAATAATGGCAGAAAGAACAAGACGGTCAGAAACAGAAGAAAGAACAGTGCTAAAAGTACAGACAGCGTGAGGGATGCCTCTGAAGTGACGTTGTTCTTCTCCCTCACATGCACCTAATCACAACTGTGTTGAGAACGACCAAAAGGCAACTCATATTTCTGCTACCAGCTGCCCAGAAACGGGTTCTCTGAAGATCTGCTTCTGTATAACCTATTTCAGCGGCAGCTTTGGCGAAGTTGAGAGTCGCGGTAGTGTAGTGGCTCGTTAGTTGCATATCCTTTACAGGACTTTGCAGTCAACCTCGTCATGTTTTGGCTTTTCGTGATTTCTTAGCGAATGTACGTTCAGTACTTTATCATTACTTTCTGAACGACGGGCACTCATACCATTGTATGGGAAACCTACGGTAGGCAGTCTGCTGCCAAATCGCCCGCAGATGTGTTTCGAACGGGATATGCGAAATTACGAGTTGCATCCGTAAATCCTTCACCACAAAGCTGGTGTAGTGGCTAGACACTCGCCTGCCAAACCGGTGCTCATGAGTTCGATCCGTATTGGTGCAAATTCAAAATTTTAAAATTGGTCGATCCGTATTGGTGCAAATTCGAAATTTTAACATTGATCGATCCGTATTGGTGCAAATTCGAAATTTTAAAATTGATCGATCCGTATTGGTGCAAATTCGAAATTTTAAAATTGATCGATCCGTATTGGTGCAAATTCGAAATTGTAAAACTGATCAATCCGTATTGGTGCAAATTCGAAATTTTAAAATTGATTGATCCGTATTGGTGCAATTTTAAAATTTTAAAATGGATCGACCCATCCTAAAATGGGTACCAAGAAATGTCTTAGGAAGTAGAGGCGGCTGGTGTGACACTGACCGCATCAGCCACCGAGTGCCGGTTGGTCTGTACAAATATTTGAGTCTGGCACCTTACGCCCAATCTCCTCAGACGTGTAAAAGGGACATTTATTGCTTACTTTAGCGAAATTGCTAACTGCGCTGGTAATGTCTTATCACGGGTGGACCTGGGTTTGATAGGTGAGCTCATCGCCTGCTATGTGAGGGACAGATTAGCCACCTATTCCTGCGTGCATTCAGGCCTACACCGTGTGATGGCCTCTATCACGTGACAGACCCATAGCTAGAGAACGAGGGACAACGAGGCAAGAACGAATGAACGAACTGTATTGTCAAAGGGTTACAAAATGACCATGGATATGTTTCTGTCGGGGGCAAAAAGAAAATCCTAACCGGCACAGTTTGGGGTGACTGCACTAGCCAGGCGACCTCAGGCTCAAAACACCCTGCCCTAAATTGTAAGGTACTATAGGCAGTAGAGGCCGGCTTCATGGCTTAGAGGTTATGACTTTTCTCCGTAATCTCGTATACTCTCGTCGGTAACGTGATGACGGTGAGAATCAACAGTGGTTCGAATCGCATCGGTAACTTACGGGGTATGTGAGCCGGCCGCCCAGAAAGCAATGGCAAACTACTGAGCGTAATCTTGCCAAAGAGGTCAACATACATCTGAAAGATGCTGGTGTTGACAGCGATGTCCTGTAAAGGATACGCAAAAAAAAAAAAAAAATAGGCAGTAGATGACAGTTAGATGACATGACAAATTGGGCACGCAGTATTACATTCGGTCCTTCCATTCACTCATCTTTCGTTCATTAATTATCTATTGTGCATGGTACATTCACATAGGAAAAAAACACACATTGTCAAATGAATGTTGCAAACATAAACAATGTGATAAATGTTATTGACGGGATCTAAGAATATCTTGGATACAGAAAAGAACAAATGCATCCATACGACAAGAGCTGAATATTGGAGAAGACTGGCTACTAAAGACGATAAAACAAAGAAAATTTAAATATTTTGGTCACATGAAACGTCATGAAAGCTTGGAGAGAACAATAATATCCCCGAGAAGAGAGGAAGATGAATGTCAAAGAGAAGATGGGTGCAGGATGTGCCAGATAATCTCCAGATGGGTGTATCGGAGGCGGGACATCTTCCTTATTACCGAGAAGTTTTCGGGACGGTTGGTATGGGAGCGAGGTTCTGCAAAGGACATGCTACTGAATGAATGAATCTGCCTCGATGCGGATCAAACCTACGACCACCAGATCGTCACGCGAGCTTCTAGCTACTACACTTCTACGGCTGTCACAGAGAAGGGTGGCGTGCATCAAACTGTCATGCCCATGTCTGGCAGCATTCAACAGTTTGTGCGTGAGGACGCGAAAAACGAGCAAAGCGTGTCCACAGAGGGTGCCAGAGCCTGGCGGGGACTCCATTGATCTGCACTCCGCAAACAGTTGGTTTGCTCACTCGCCTCAAGAGAGCATGCCGCCCGCCCATGACTAATGCCGCGGATAAATGACATTGCGGATTGAGAATGGCCAAGTAACGAAACAAATTTCAATGAATATGTCATGGAAAGAGGAAGAAGATGCATGCTAGTTTCGCGAGGAAACAGGTCAGTATTGTTTCTGGGTTTGCTTAACCGTTGTTATTTTTGTAATGTAATTGCTAATTTGTTCATGAATTACAATGTTAGAAAAATTAATTAACTCTTGGAAACACACTTTGTAGGCGAATTTAGATAGTTTAAATCTCCCGTTCGTTTCCGGGTGGGGTTATTCTCTTGTCTGTTAACACTTTCTATTTTCAGGCGGTCATTTGTAAATAAATATTACCGTCTGTAGTGTCGGAGACCGGGGATCGAGTTCCCATTGGGAGAACAATAGGGTGGGGGTGTAGTGGGGGTGGGGGGCGCACCTCCGTGGCCAAGTGGTTAAACCCCCTGCCTCTCGTTCCGAAGGACACGGGTTCGTTCCTGACGAATTTATTCCGGTCGCGAGTATCATTGTCTCGGAGACCCCTGAGGGTCGCCTCTGGGGTTACAGAGTTCGTGCTCTGTGCGATGCTGTCGGTGGGCCGTTCTGCGGTAGGAGACTAAGGCATATTGGATAACAACCAGGTGCAATGAAATGTATCCTCTCCTTTTTATTTATAAATACACTGTGAGTCAGAATGAGTTAATGCACTGTTCGGAACAGTAGGAATTATAGTTACAACTAGTATACTGTGGGTAGCGTTAATTACTGTCTGAGACAGTATGAGTTCCCTCGTCTGCAGGCCCGATGCTCCTGAGGTTCGAATCCTCATAGGGGAGGAATTTTAAAATTAACATGGGCTACCAGGTTTACGGGGCCTAACTTAGGTACCATGAAATGTCTTAGGAAATAAAGGCCAACTCCGTGGTGAAGTTGTTACGGGCGCAGTTCGTAATCCTACATACCACGTTCGAAACACATTTGCGGGCGATTTGTCAGCAGACCGCCTTGCGTTGGTTTATGTAAAAATAAAAAGGTATGGATACCGGTCGTTAAGAAAGCAATGGCAAACTACTGAACGTAAACTCACTAAGAGATCACAAACAGTCAAAACAATTATGGGGTTGAATGCGACGTCATGTAAAGGATATACAACTAACTTAACCAGGTGGACGAAACCTAAAATAGGTACCATTAAATATCTTGGGAAGTAAAGACGGTTGCTGCGATACTCACCACATCAGCCACCCAGTGTCGGTTGGTCAATAGAGTTGTGCGTATGGCACCACATGCCTCATCACTCTCGAGCTGTATCAACGGGTCCTTTATTTTTTTACTTTACAAGAACAGTGGAGAAGTGAAGGCAAGTTTTAAAAAAAAAAACTGAAGAGATATAACCCGCTTGTGAATGAAACATCAAACAAGTGTATTATATACGCTGCATCGCTTGTGGAGAACAAGACCATGAACGGGACACAGTGGATTTACATAGCATCTGCATTACAAACGTTAAATAAATGATTTGCATATCCTTTACAGGACATCGCTGTCAACATCAGCATCTTTCAGCTGATTGTTGATTTCTTGGTAAGATTACGCTCAGTAGTTTGCCATTGATTTCTGAGCGGCCGGCTCCATACTCTCATAAGTTACTGGCGCGACTCGAACCGCTTCCAATTCTCGTGCGCTAACGTCAACCACGAGAGTATTCGGGGTTACATAGAAAGCTACTAACACCTGGACCAGGGAGACCGGCATTACAAACGTTACATTAAACAAATAGTTAAAACAGATAGACAGACACAAACACAAGCAGGCAGATACATAGATGGATAGACAGCCAGAAAGACGGCCAGACAGACAGACAGACAGACAGACAGACAGACAGATGGATGGTTGGATAAATGGATGGACGGAGGGAGGGAGAGGATAGGATCGGACGGAAGGACGGGCGGATATATAGCACCTAATAAATAATAATACTAATAAAGAATTATTCGTCTGTCACGTGCCATATCCCCATCCCGCCCCCCTTCACTCTGTCATACTGGGACGAAAGGTGTGCTTTCACGCGCGACCAGCAAGGCGTGAAGACCCCCAAGTGCGCGCTAACCGACCGCAAGCGTCGTTTTCTTGGTACGTACTTATATCTATCTACCCACTCCCCTGCCGTGCGTTTTTTCTTATTGATTACGTTGGCTTTGATATGTGTTCTGAAGAGTACTGCGCCGGTATAGTGGATTGCATGGCTGTACTTCCGTCTTCTGTATTTAGTAGTGTTAACTTTGGCCACTGATATTGTTTGTTTGTGTGTTTGCAAGGACAATGTCGTGTGTACGCGTGAAAGTTAATTCTGAAGTAAGATTTATAATTGTGATTAATACAGTAAAATGTTAACACCGAAGCCACAGATAATATCTTGCACAATTTATTGCCTGGTATATTTCGCTGCACTGCGTCAGGTGCATACTGCAGAGATTTTATTTTCCATATGAAGTGAATAAATGAATAATACTTTAGCTAAAACAATTAACATACACAGTCACAGGTGTTGTTCGAATGTTTATATACAGTAAAATTGGCTGTTTGTTTTAATATAGAAACAGTGTTGAATTTTGTGGCAACTGTGAAAAATGGTGAAAATTCCAAGTACGGATAGAAAAAGGAATGAAAATATCTTGAAAGAAGGTTTGACATCATGGCATGGAGGACAATTGTTATCAGAAAGGATTGGCAGTACACGAGACAGAAGGTTATGGACAGACGTAATCACCAGCGCCACATGTCATGGACTAAACGGTACTGTTTTCTAACTTCCTGCTTTGTGCAATTCTAATTTTTTTTTTTTAAAGTCATTATTGGGAAAGTTGAAAGTAATGATAACTAGGAGTGATGTAGCAAGTGGGTATGGGTGAGTTAAAGAAAGGAGTGGATCTGTAGGAGTTAAAATAGAAAGTGGGTCTGGAGGAGTTAAAGTAGGAAGTGGATCTCGAGGAGTTACAGTAGAAAATAGGTCTAAAAGAGTTAAAGTAGAAAATAGGTCTGGAGGAGTTAAAATATGAACGGGGTCAAAGAGATATAAAGTAGAAATGACTGGCAAGTTATGTTATTAACTGTCGTCGTTAGTGTTATTGTTTTTCTAAAATGGCTGGCTAGTGTCTCTCTTTGGCCTAGGCGCTAACGTCTTTCTCCGTAATCCCGTATATTCTGGTGAGTAACGTAACCTGCGCGAGAATCGATAGCGGTTCTCGCCGCTTACGGGGTATGTGAGCCGGTCGCTCAGAAAGCAATGGCAAACTACTGAGCGTAATCTTGCCTAGTATATCAACAGCAGCTGGAAAATGCTGATGTTGACTGCAACGTCCTGTAAGGGATATGCAAAATAATAATAATAATAATAATAATAATAATAATAATAATAATAATAATAATTAATAATTTCCGTCTTTAATGTTAGTTTCCCAAAATCACAAAATTATTTATTTAGTTACGTTAAACCCGGCGTGCTGGTGTGATGGTTTTGCCGTTACACTGACAATAGCATGAACAGTTGGACAGGGTTTGGGTATAATAAGCTCTTGTCGTTGGCTAGGAGAGAGAAAGTGTGGCCAACAATCCCGTCCATGTTCGTGTCTAGAAAGTTTAGATGGGCCTAAAACCCCACATACACACTGCAGGCTCTTTCCACGGGACTTGTAATATTATTAGCGGTAGTCGTAGTATTGCCCGTCAGTAGTTAGAATAGCGCAAAACGGTTAGTATTTGGTGGATTGACCTGTGGATTGACCTTGACCTCGGCTGATTTTCACTCCCCCTCGGTCATGAAGTTGGGTGATGTAAGGGGCGATATCTAGGTCATATCTAAGGGCGATAATTCTAAGATTTTATGTTTCTAAGGGCAGATAACTATTGAGTGGGTGTATAAAAATTTTAATTAATTATTAAAAAATAAAATAAAATAAATAAAAATAAAAATAAATAACGACGGGGTGGTGGCGAGGGGGGTGGGCGCGTGGGGTGACGCTAGGTGATTTGGGTTTAAACACTATCATCACAGGGTTACAAATGAAAACCTTAAAATGTACAGATGGTCGATATTATTGATTTTAGCGGGTATAGCTTAGTGAAATTCGTTGGTGAGGGGTGGGTAGCGGCTATTAGTGCTTTGTAGAGTGTCGTAGTGGACCTATACACTATCATCATATGGGTTACAAATGAAAACCTTAAAAAGTAAAAATGGCCGATAATATTGATTGCAGCGGATATAGCTTAGTAAAATTCGTTGCTAAGGGGTGGGTAGTGGTTATTAGTCGTCTGTAGAGGGTCACCGTGGCGTTTTTACTATCATCATACGGGTTACAAATGAAAACCTTAAAAAGTAAAGACGGCCGATATTAATGATTTTAGCGGGTATAGCTTAGTGAAATTTAATGTTAAGAGGTGGGTAGCGGCTAGTAGTGATCCGTAGGGGGTCGTAGTGACCAATACACTATCAACATACGGGTTACAAATGAAAATATTAAAAAGTAAAGATGGTCCATATTATTGATTGTCTCGGGTATGGCTTAGTGAAATTCGTTGGTAAGGGGTGGGTAGCGACTATTAGTGATCAGTATAGGGATGTATTGGCCTATACACTATCATCATACGGTTACAAATGAAAACCTTAAAATGTAATGATGGCCGGTATTATTGGTTGTAATGGGTATGGCTTAGTGAAACTCGATTGCGGTGGGTATGGCTTAGTGAAACTCGGTGATAAGCGGTGGATACCAGTTATTAGTGATCTATTGAGGGAAGTAATGGCCTATACATTATCATCATACGGTTACAAATGAAAACATTACAATGTAAAGATGGCCGGTAATATTGGTTGCTGTGGGTATGGCTTGGTGTCATTCGTTGATAAAGAGTGGGTAGAGGTTATTAGTGCTAGTTAGAGGGTTGTAGTGGTATATACAGTATTATCATAGGGTTATAAATGAAAATCTTAAAAAGTAAAGATGGTCGGTATTAGTGGTTGTAGTGTGTACGGGATAGTGTTATTCGTTGTCAGGGGGTGGATAGTGGTTATTAGTGATATGTAGAGGGTGAGTGGTATATATACTATTAGCATACGGGTACAAATGAAAAACCTTTTAAAAGTACAGATGACCTTATTATTGGTTGTAGTGGTATGGCTTAGTGAAATTAGATGTTAAGGGTGGGTGAGTGGATACGTAGCTAGATAAGTACTCGAACACTAACATCATACGATTTCAGATCGGTAAATCAAAATCTAATATATATATATATCTTTCTCTCTCCCCCTTGTGTCTATACGGGTCTTTGCTTCGTTCCCCAGAAACCCATTTCCAAGACCAATATTTGTTCTCAAACTTGGGAAATTTTAGGGAAAAAGTGGTTGTAATGATATGGTGATGATTAAAGGGTGGTAAATTAGTGGTCAACAGGTCAGGTGGTGGTCAAGTGTCAAGCAGTGGGCAGGTGGTTGTCAACTGAGGAAATTTTAGGGAAAAGTGGTTGTAATGATATGATGATGATTAAAGGGTGGTAAATTAGTGGTCAAGCAGTGGTCAAGTGGTGGTCATGTGAGGACATTTTTAGGGGGAAAGTGGTTGCTAATGATATGGTGATGATTAAAGGGTGGTAAATTAGTGGTCAAGCAGTGGTCAAGTAGTGGTAAAGTGAGAAAATTTTAGGGAAAAGTGATTGTAATGATATGGTGATGATTAAAGGGTGGTAAATTAGTGGTCAAGCAATGGTCAAGTAGTGGTCAAGTAGTGGCCAAGTACCGGGCAAGTAGGGGTTAAGTGGTCGAGTGACCACTTAAATTGTAGGGGAAAGTACGTGTAGTGAACCTGTGTTTGTTAAAGTGATCGATGACGTGGGCAAGTAGTGGTCAAGTAGTGGTAAATGGCCAAGTGACTACTTAAATTGTCTGTGAAAGTAGGTATAGTGACATGGTGATGATCAAGAGTTGGTCAAGTGGTGTTCAAATAGTGGTCAAGTAGTGGTCAAGTAGCCGAATGACCACTTAAATTATAGGGTATGGTACGTGTAGTGAAACGGTGATGGTAAAATAAGTAAGGACATGGTCAAATAGTGGTCAAGTACTGGTGAAGTAGTGATCAAGTGGTCGAATGATCACTTAAAGTGTAGGGTATGGTATGTGTAGTGACATGATGATGGTTAAAGTGATCGATGACATGATCAAGACGTTATGCCGACTGCTAAGTTCAGAAAGTAATGGCCTTACTATCGGCAATTTCCCTGACAGGAGCTCCTCGAGCACTGATTTTTGTATTGGTCAATAGCACCTAGAAGTACACTCGACACACATGGACAATAGTTACAGCCGACCAAAGATGGCGATACACTCTATCACACATGGGTTATTGCTACAACCAGACTACGTCTTATTTGCTAAGACTGGTCAAATATGGCGTCACATCCGGTCACATGTGTAATGGTACATCCGAGACACAGGCTCACTAACTAAAACCAGTCAAAGAATTCCCTGCTTCCGATCAGATGTATAAGGGTACAGCCACTAACGGGGTTAATGACTAAACCGGTCAAAGATGGTGATGGATCCAGTGACACGCATAACGATACACGTGGAACACGTGGCTAATAACCGAAACGTTCAATGACGGTGGTGCATCCGGTAACAGGGGTAATGGTACATCTGAGACACGTGGTTAAGAGGGAAATTATAGAAAAAGGGTCTCCTATCGGTTGTCGAGTCAGGGAACCTAAAGTATGATGATCACTGTGTATAGGAGTGAATACACTGCATCATTAACAATGCATCCGAAGGGTAAAATGGTCACCCCCTTCTCTCTCTTTTCTATATCCGTGTAGTCGTAGTGGTACCGGGCTACACCAAAGGACACCCGGGCATTAACACAACATAAACTGGTCTCGAAAACCCCATACGAGCGTGTAAACAACTAAGCACAGTTTTCCAACTAAGCATAATCATAGTACAGATATGTGATCACCGATGCTAATCGGGGAAAGCGTATCTGTACGTAACAACTATCGGGTCATACAGCGACGAGTGGGTAGTGGATGTTATCAGATGCACACAAACACAACAAACTGCCCCGATTCAACCTTAGGCAATGCACGTAACATGACAGGTCACGTGTCCGCCGTCATAACCAGCGACGTTATCACGTATCAAAATTAGGCATCCACACTTTCATTTCCTTTCTATGTGTCCATAGTGTCTTTACCTCTTTCTCCAGAAAGCCATTTCCAAGACCAATATATGTTTTTTAAGTGTACCTGCTCAGTGGCACACTTCACAACCAGACAAAAGTACACCTTCTATGTACCACTTCAACCGTCAAATAAGAAAATATGTTAGACAAAATAGTAAAATTATTGGTCAAATACAGAAATAGCTCGTCCAAACTTATAAAAAGTAGGAACATTTGTTAACCTATTGGGAAAAATATCAATCAAGTAGGAAAGTTTGTTAGTCAAATAGAAAAAAATATTGACCACGTAACCATATATCTTGTCCACACTTATGAAAAGTAGGGAAATTTGTTAGTCAAATGAGAAAAAAAGATTGACCAAGTAACGAAATATCCCCACCAAACTTATGAAAGTACGAAACTTTGTTAGGCAAGTATGAAAATGTATCGACCAAACAGAGAAATATTCACCCAAACTTATAAAAAGTAGGAACATATGTTAACCAAATGGAAAATATCTTGGCCAAATAGGAAAATTTGTTAGCCAAATGGGGAAAATATTGTCCAAGTAATGAAATACATCGTTCAAACCTACGAAAAGTAGGAAACTTTGTTAATTAAATGTGAAAATTTTAGGCCAAATTTCAACCAAACCTATAAATATTTCAACTAAACTTATAAAAAAAACTAGGAACATTTGTCAGCCAAATGGGAAAAAGGTCGGCTAAATACAGAAATATCGCAACCAAACTTATAAAAAGAAGGAAAAGATTGACCAAGTAACGAAATATCTCCTCGAAACTTTTAAAAAAGTAGGAAACTTTGTTAACCAAATGTGAAAAAAACAAAACAAATATTGATCAAGTAAAGAAATAACTCCTCCAAATTTATGAAAAGTACGAAACTTTGGTACCCAAATGCGACAAATGTAGGTCAAATACTGAAATATTTCATCCAAACTTATGAAAGGTAGAAAATTGTCTTAACCAACTGGAGTAAATATTGCTCAAACTAAGAAACATGTCGACCGAAGTAGAAAATTACGTGAACCAAAGTAATAAAATTGTTGGCCAAATAGGAAAAAGTATCGGTCAAACTTATAGATGTCTCGTTTAAACTTATATCATGTATGAAAATTTGTTAGGCAAAGGTGAAAAATATTGACCAAGTAATGAAATATCGCATCCGACTTATAATAAGTAAGAAAACATGCTAGTAACATCAAGAAATATGTCGACCGAAGTAATGCAATAGGCAAAACGATGGACAAACTTATAAATATGTCGACTGTTATAAGAAAAGGTTTCCCATATTAAGAAAAATATTGGCCAACGTATGAAATATCTCGACCAAACTTACAAAGAGTAGGAAAACATGTCGACCAAAGTAAGAAAATTGGTTAGCCAAATATGAAAAAATATTGACCAAGTACAGACATATTTCAATCAAACTTATAAACTTGTCGTCCAAAGTGATAAAAACTAGGAAAATCTGTCAGCCAAACTAAGAAATAGCTATGGAAAAGTAAGAACTATGTCGACCAAACTAAGACAAATGTGTTACCAAAATTAGGAAAACAATTTAACTTCTGTAGTTATGTCTAACGTGTCTTGAACTTTTATCTGAAAAGACATTTCACAATACATAACCATCAACGTCAGCACTTTCCCGATTTTACAGTACCGAAAGCTCTAACTTACCATTCCACTGTATCTGGTAAAGAAGCACTTATACAGACTAATCACTCACCTCTCCACACCCTTGGTTTTTCCTTTCTAACACAACGTATCTCTGTCTTTCATAGATAGCTTCAAAACTTTTCCATGTCACACCACTAAGAACGCCAAACCTTCGTTGTGCATGAGGTCTAATGAAACAGACATGACAACATTTATGGCAATGCAATCTGTGATCCACTCGGGGATAGTTTCGATATCATCTGAGTATTCGTCACCAAAGAAACATTTCCCAAGGCTGATGTCTTCAACTTTCTATACCACAATGTTTGCTACACTAACCTTCCAATTGTTCCAGCTTTCAACAATACAAAAGGTGTTCTCGAAGGCTAGCTAAATTTTCTTACTTTGTCCACCTATTTCACACGTCATTTCACAACTGCAATAGCGGCAAGTCTACATACACCCAAGTGGCTGTTATGAAGTCGACTGTCACATGCCTGTGGTCATTGACATTAAGGTGAATGGCCGTACAAGATAAACAGTTCACGAGATAAAATAGGGCGGATAGTAAGTCCCCCAGTGGGCGTGAATGAGAAGACAGTAATTGAAAGGGAGAGCTGAGAACAAGTCAGCTGGCTAAAATAAAGGTGAGGCAGACAGTTTAAGCAGTGAGATTGTGTGTTGTGTGTGAAGCAATGTGGGGGATAGAATTGTTTAAAAGACAGGGACAAAGATTGACGGGACAGTTGAGGTTTGGACTCCGAGCTGAGAGGGAGTGGAGTGTAGACCAGACCAGGAGAAGGTCGTGTCTGATAAAGTGAAGAATTGTGACGGAGTTTGGAAGATAACTCCGCACTGTGGGTTCCAGGGATAGTGAGTGGAATTCGAGACCCATAGTGGGTTACTTTGAGTCGGGCCTAGAGAGAGGCTCGTATACCTGTCGTGTGGGACGATATTTTAGTAGCCTTGAGAGGCAGTGTTATTCGACGTGTTCCATTGGGATGGAGATATATTCTTAGAGAATTATTGTTCCTGGATTTATATGTTACATGTGTCTGTGTTAATTCAGAATTAAAGGAATATTATGTGCGCAAATTAACGCTTGTTCACTGACTGGTGTTTGGTGGTGATGCATCTTGATTAATCTGTTGTTCAACATCACATTGTTACAAGGACATACCCTAGACACAACCATAGCCACTCTATCTGTCACTTAGTCAACATTCACTTTGTGACAGAGAAGATTTCTGGGAGGCTTCGTCGATTAGAGAGAACACTAACATCAGAGACATTAGTCGGATGCCCAATTACAACAACAATAATGAGAGCTCTCCTGTCAAGAATAAACACCATTTTCAGTAGACAACGCATGTCAAAAGTGTCGGAGAATTAATACAGAGTCCACGAGAAACCAGGTAAAAATATCATTTCTCACTCGGAGTGGGGAGAGGAGACGGGGAAAGTGTGTCCACGATATAAACACTGGGGTTTCTCCTGTGCGGGAATTGGCTAGCAGAGAGTTCACGAAAGGCCACCACAGGTAAAACCATTGCCCACCCTGAGAGGGAGAGGGGACAGCGGGGTTTATTCACAGTATACAGACAAGGTTCGCGCTGCTGAGAGAGTCGTCTGGCGGACAGCAAGCGAAAAAGTCGGCGCTGTTTAGAACAGGGTGTTCACGAAAAATAGACAGGCGCCAAAGGTGAAGGTCAGGTGAACTTGTGCACAGCGGGTGTGTGTGTTTACGGCGTCTTCAGAGTTCGGTGCAGATAATAAGATGGAGAGGGGCGCCAGAGGAGTTACGAGGGTAATTCATGGTTAAAAACTCGCCAGGAGGAGGGGAGTTATAGGAGGAAAGTGTGGGAAACACACAAAGGTGACAATCGTTGCTCCACAGAAAAGGAAAAGTTTCTACACGGATTATTGTGATAAAGAGAAACAGAGATGACCGGTGGGTTCATTTCAAGGCCGAGAACCAGGGAATTTGACGGAAAAATTTCCACTGAGAATAACACGTTGTTTTTCTACTGAAACTAGGATTTACGTTTAACGTCTTTGTGTGTGTGTGTTATCATCGGCAAACAAACCACAACAGTCATTCAGGTGCCGTCTTCGCAAATATGAGCGCATTTTTTCACCAAAAAAGACTTGCGAAGCGGATTTAAAGCGCGTGATCATTTTCGGCCATTCGTTGGTTTAACCGGGTCAGCAACAGTGAAACCATACCATCACTTCAAAGCGACAGTGACTACGCAGATAAACATTCATTGATTTTAAAGGTATTTTCGGCTCCCCAAAACGCAACGAAAACCCTATATTTCTGGCAAAACAAGAACGATAACAGACATTATACAATCACACGCCAACTCCACGGGGAGGAGTACAAAAACATTACGGACTGTGAAGATACAAGGCGTTGGGATAATTATCATCATCTTAAACTTTTACGACAGTCGAAAATCGTGTCATCGCGTCAACAAAAAGTGACAACGCATCAGAACATTAATTCATTGTGGGAAGCTAACGTCGTAATCGTTTCAAAACAGTAACCGACAAACATTTCCAGGCGATTTTCGGAGACTATTGAAAACAAATTAAGGACTTTTGTAAGATTCTACCATCGCATTGGTGTCGGCAATCCTTGTTTGCTTCTGTTGTGCTCATCGTCCTAAGTATTGTGGTTGTGCGTTACGTAAATATTTGTATGTGGTCCAGTGTTCGTTATAAGTAGGATATTTTTGCATTGTTTCTCGAAATGCGGGAGACGGCGCAAAGGTAAAATTGTCTAGGTACATATTGTATGTTGTTGAGAGACAGCTGACGAGTCAGTTTGTTTTGTGCTGTGGCATTGGGTCGTCTCGACATTATACACGGTGTCCAAGTGTCTACGTCAGATCTATGTACATTATTCATTTTATATTTGTTCTTTTTATTGTTTTCTCTTTACTGTTACATATAATATTTGAGTTCTTTGGATATATGGTATTGGTGTATTTATTATGTTAATATAGCTTCTATCTAGATGGTATTTGTCAGTTTATATTATGCGCACGGTATGGTCTTTCATGGGCATGTTTATGTCAGTGGTTTTTATTTCTATGTAATCATCCGTCTGCGTTTCACCGGCCTATGCGTCTAGCGTTTAATAGTTCGCATTTAGTGTGTATCATCCATTTGTGTATGTATATGTATGTTTACAACTATTTCCAGGAATTGTTCTACAGTTATTTGATATATATATATATATATATATATATATATAGGAGGGAGTATAGTTATATTCCCCCCTCACTACCTAGTGCTTATAGAGTGACTGGGTGAGTACAGAGTGATATTTTAGCACTACGAAGTGACGTACACAGGGAGGGTGGGTGTACTTAGGGAAGTGACACAAAGACTAACAGCAGAGTCGTCACATTTATAGTTGGCTGACAGACAGCAACGTGTCCACAAGTACAAGATGCCTACTTTAATGGAATATATTGAAGCAGGTGAACGAATAGGCCTGAAGGGTAAAGAGTTACAAGAGTATGCCGAAGCAAAAGAACAACAACAGATTGAAAGAGACCAGAGACAAGCCGAAAGAGAACAGAGACAGGCAGAACTCGAGGCCAACCGCCTACAGGAAGTAAAGTTAGCTGAAATGGAAAACAAGCGTCTACAGGAAGAGAAAGAGACACAAGTAAAACTAGCCGAAATAGAAAACAAGCGTCTACAGGAAGAGAGAGAGACACAAATGGAACTTGAAAAGTTAAAACACACAAATGCGGTGGAAATTGAGAAAGAGAAGATTAAGATGGAAGCTGAAATTGCTCTCAGAAAACTAGAACTGTCTTCGAAGGGTCAAAGTGAGGAAAGCAGAAAACCTTCGCAGTCGTCACAGAGATTAAAACTGCCATACTTTACGGACCGAGACAACCTTGAATCTTATTTGGACAGATTTCAAGCAAGTGCGAAAACTTTAGGCATCCCAGAAAACGAGTATGCGATACGACTTGGCGAATTTCTTACGGGCAAGGCACTAGACACCATGTTCAATTTACCTGTAGAAGAAAGGAACAACTACACTATCTTACGTCAACGTTTGCTGACAAAGTTCCAACTAACTGAGCATGGATATAGGACAAAGTTTAGACAGTTAGTGCCAGAGACAAATCAAGATTTCACAGATTTTGTTAACACTGTAAAGAATACATTTAACAAATGGATGGAGCTTGCAGAAGTAGGGAAAGATTTTAATAAATTAGTAGATCTAATGTTAAGAGACAAGGTAGTATCTGCATGCAATTCTAATTTAGTAGCGTTCTTTGAGGAACGGAAGCCAAAGGACATAGACACAATGTCATCAGTTAGGGCAAAACTATATGACTGCACATCCTAACAGTTCTATTGGGAAACTAATGAGTGAGGAAATAGTCTGTGCAGCGTACACTAAACAGGACCAGAATCCAGTCATCAGACCAAGGGCGAAAAGTGTGGATGCAGCACAGAAAGGTGAGCAGCAAGAACTTCAAGATAATGGTTTCCGAGGAAACAATGTTGGTAGAGTAGGACGGTACCCATATAGAAGAGGGAACTTCCAGAGACGTCCAAATTATGCCGGATGTTGGAATTGTGGGAGCTGGAGACACAAAATGGCAGATTGTGATGCACAACCATCAGATGGACCAACGAACAACAGTAAAAGGGAGATCACTTGTTTCAAATGTGGAAGGAACGGGCATGTCAGTCATCAATGTAGGATGAGAGAAACAGAGCACTCAAATGCAGCACAAGTAATTGAGACGCTGAACAATGAAGATTGTAGTGGGTGCAAACCTCTTTTTGAAAAAGATGGTCAGCCAGTCTTAATATGTGGTCACACAGTTAAAGCAGGATCAGCAGTGCATGAAGGAGGAAGTCTGAAGATGCATCATGGGTTTGTTAATGATAGGCCAGCGTTAACAATTAGGGATTCCGGATGTACGTCCATCGGGGTGAGAAAGGGTTTAGTGCATCCCTCGGATTATACAGGAGAAAAGATTAGATCCATAACATTTAATGGGACAGTAGAATTCTACCCAATAGCCGTGATAACAGTAAAAACACCATACATAACAGGAAGAGTGACAGCATGTGTTTTAGACTCACCAGTGGCAGATCTCATCATAGGAAATGTTATAGGAGTTAAAGAGTGTACAGAAGAGGAAGTAGTTTATTGGGACCAAAAATATAGTGTAAGCAGTAATGAGGTAGTTACCACAAGAGAACCTAAATTAGAGAGTATAGCTGAGGTAGAAGAGGCACTTGAAGTAGACACAGGAACTCAGGACAAGGATAGTACAGCTGAGCAGATGAGAATGGATCCCAAATATAGTGCTAGTGACTCCCAGAGACAAGATACTACTCTGAACAAATGTTCCCAAGGGTGTAGGAGAGTAGAACATAGGCAGTCAAAGAAAGGTAGATGGTGCTTCGAGAGGAAGAACAATGTTCTTACTCGCCGCTTTTCAGATAGTGGAACTGCACGTGGGCAAGTAGCAGTACCTTTAGCACACAGACACCGATATACTAGAACAGCTCAGGATAGTGCATGTGCAGGGCACATAGGCATAAGGCGTATGCAGCAGAAAGAAAGGTGCCAGATATATGGGCCAAGATTGAATAAAGAGTTCAGACTAAACAGAGACTCAAGTGTAACGGTGCAATATACAGATAGGAAAGTTGAGTCAGGTCAAAAGAGTTGTCGCGACATTACTGACCCAGGGCTAGGGATAGCAAACAGATGTTGTAATTGTAGAGGTACCATGAGTCATGGGTACATGAAAGGTAGACACAGAATCGACAGGAATCAGAGGTGGGTTAATGCAAGAACAGAACCACCTGATATATTGTCGGTACACAAATAGTATTGTGTGGTCGTGAAGTAGTAAGAGACCTGTGGGTACATAAGTATAATGCTTTTCTATGATGTAGTATTATTATTATTATGTGATGTATTAGTTCAGGCATTGATACAAAAGATAGAAAGTTGTTTGTATTGATGGGTGGGAAATATGGGAGTGTACTATGAGTATTTTATGTATTATGTAGTGTGGTAGCTAGAGTAAGGTGCAGCCATACTTAGGGCTACCCAGGCAATGTGTCTGGGTCACATATTTAATAAGTTTTAGTCTCCCAACATTTGAA
Organism: Cepaea nemoralis; assembly: GCA_014155875.1. Taxonomy (NCBI): domain Eukaryota; kingdom Metazoa; phylum Mollusca; class Gastropoda; order Stylommatophora; family Helicidae; genus Cepaea; species Cepaea nemoralis. The sequence goes on from JACEFZ010020339.1 coordinate 177,992, forward strand.
AACGATGTTTTCTTTTGAGGGTGGGGTAGTGTCACATGCCTGTGGTCATTGACATTAAGGTGAATGGCCGTACAAGATAAACAGTTCACGAGATAAAATAGGGCGGATAGTAAGTCCCCCAGAGGGCGTGAATGAGAAGACAGTAATTGAAAGGGAGAGCTGAGAACAAGTCAGCTGGCTAAAATAAAGGTGAGGCAGACAGTTGAAGCAGTGAGGTTGTGTGTGAAGCAATGTGGGGGATAGAATTGTTGAAAAGAGAGGGACAAAGATTGACGGGGCAGTTGAGGTTTGGACTCCGAGCTGAGAGGGAGTGGAGTGTAGACCAGACCAGGAGAAGGTCGTGTCTGATAAAGTGAAGAATTGTGACGGAGTTTGGAAGATAACTCCGCACTGTGGGTTCCAGGGATAGTGAGTGGAATTCGAGACCCATAGTGGGTTACTTTGAGTCGGGCCTAGAGAGAGGCTCGTATACCTGTCGTGTGGGACGATATTTTAGTAGCCTTGAGAGGCAGTGTTATTCGACGTGTTCCATTGGGATGGAGATATATTCTTAGAGAATTATTGTTCCTGGATTTTTATGTTACATGTGTCTGTGTTAGTTCAGAATTAAAGGAATATTATGTGCGCAAATTAACGCTTGTTCACTGACTGGTGTTTGGTGGTGATGCATCTTGATTAATCTGTTGTTCAACATCACATTGTTACAAGGACATACCCTAGACACAACCATAGCCACTCTATCTGTCACTTAGTCAACATTCACTTTGTGACATCGACCTTTCTTAAAACCACGCCTGCCTTATTGATCCCTTGAATACACTCTACCACATCTTCAAACAGACTTTCAATGTTTCATAACAAATAACACTAACATTTTTTTTGATTACAGAACAGGATAATATCTGCTGACTAGGCAGCTTTTCCAACCTATTGGAGGTAAATCATCTATCCCCCTTAACCTACTAGGTGCTATTCTAGACAACGGTTAAAAATAAAAATCGTAATTTTATTCCGCTTCACTTAATATACAGATATAGACTAAGTATAGGTATAGGTTAGGTATAGGACTCTATCGAGCTTACATTTTGCCCAATAAAATTACGATTTATTATTTTTAAGTGTTAATTAAAATTTAACTTTTTCGCTTTCTAACAGTGGTTTGTGTCTATGTCTCTTACAGAAAGAGTTTGTTGTGTGTGATGTATATTTAGGGTTAGGGTTAGTAAGAAAGATTTTGTTGTGTTTGGTGTATATAATCCTTTATTTTCCTTAGGGTTTTCTTAGGCGATCATCTTTAGTTACTGTGGTAGTCCAACGAATTCAAATAATTCGTCTCAGGAACCCCCCTCTCTGTTGTTTTTTCAAGTTCTTCGTAGGGGTGATGGTCGATGACCCTATTCGTTGTCTAGAATAGCACCTAGTAGGTTAAGGGGGATAGATGATTTACCTCCAATAGGTTGGAAAAGCTGCCTAGTCAGCAGATATTATCCTGTTCTGTAATCAAAAAAAATGTTAGTGTTATTTGTTATGAAACATTGAAAGTCTGTTTGAAGATGTGGTAGAGTGTATTCAAGGGTTCAATAAGGCAGGCGTGGTTTTAAGAAAGGTCGACTTCATAACAGCCACTTGGGTATATGTAGACTTGCCGCTATTGCAGTTGTGAAATGACGTGTGAAATAGGTGGACAAAGTAAGAAAATTTAGCTAGCCTTCGAGAACACCTTTTGTATTGTTGAAAGCTGGAACAACTGGAAGGTTAGTGTAGCCAAACATTGTGGTATAGAAAGCTGAAGACATCAGCCTTGGGAAATGTTTCTTTGGTGACGAATACTCAGATGATATCGAAACTATCCCCGATGGATCACATCTTGCATTGCCATAAATGTTGTCATGTCTATTTCATTAGACCTCATGCACAACGAAGGTTTGGCGTTCTTAGTGGTGTGACATGGAAAAGTTTTGAAGGCATCTATGAAAGACAGAGATACGTTGTGTTAGAAAGGAAAAACCAAGGGTGTGGAGAGGTGAGTGATTAGTCTGTATAAGTGCTTCTTTACCAGATACAGTAGAATGGTAAGTTAGAGCTTTCGGTACTGTAAAATCGGGAAAGTGCTGACACTGATGGTTATGTATTGTGAAATGTCTTTTCAGATAAAAGTTCAAGACACGTTAGACATAACTACAGAAGTTAAATTGTTTTCCTAATTTTGGTAACACATTTGTCTTAGTTTGGTCGACCTAGTTCTTACTTTTCCATAGCTATTTCTTAGTTTGGCTGACAGATTTTCCTAGTTTTTATCACTTTGGACGACACGTTTATACGTTTGATTGAAATATGTCTGTACTTGGTCAATATTTTTTCATATTTGGCTAACCAATTTTCTTACTTTGGTCGACATGTTTTCCTAAGTTTGGTCTAGATATTTCATACGTTGGCCAATATTTTTCTTAATATGGGAGACCTTTTCTTATAACAGTCGAATATTTATAAGTTTGTCCATCGTTTTGCCTATTGCATTACTTTGGTCGACATATTTCTTGATGTTATTAGCATGTTTTCTTACTTATTATAAGTTCGGATGCGATATTTCATTACTTGGCCAATATTTTTCACCTTTGCCTAACAAATTTTCATACATGATATAAGTTTAAACGAGACATTTATAAGTTTGACCGATACTTTTTCCTATTTGGCCAACAATTTTATTACTTTCGTTCACGTAATTTTCTACTTCGGTCGACATGTTTCTTAGTTTGAGTAATATTTACTCCAGTTGGTTAAGACAATTTTCTACCTTTCATAAGTTTGGATGAAATATTTCAGTATTTGACCTACATTTGTCGCCTTTTGGTACCAAAGTTTCGTACTTTTCATAAATTTGGAGGAGTTATTTCTTTACTTGATCAATATTTGTTTTGTTTTTTCACATTTGGTTAACAAAGTTTCCTACTTTTTTAAAAGTTTCGAGGAGATATTTCGTTACTTGGTCAATCTTTTCCTTCTTTTTATAAGTTTGATTGCGATATTTCTGTATTTAGCCGACCTTTTTCCCATTTGGCTGACAAATGTTCCTACTTTTTTTTAAATAAGTTTAGTAGAAATATTTATAAGTTTGGTTGAAACATGTCTTTACTTGGACAATATTTTTCACCTTTGGTTAATAAAGTTTCCTACTTTTCGTAGGTTTGAACGATGTATTTCATTACTTGGACAATATTTTCCCTATTCGGCTAACAAATTTTCCTATTTGGCCAAGAAATTTTCCATTTGGTTAACATATGTTCCTACTTTTTATAAGTTTGGGTGATATATTTCTCTGTTTGGTTGATACATTTTCATACTTGCTTAACAAAGTTTCGTACCTTTCATAAGTTTATTGGGGATATTTCGTTACTTGGTCAATCTTTTTTTTTCTAATTTGACTAACAAATTTCCCTACTTTTCATAAGTGTGGACAAGATATATCGTTACGTGGTCAATATTTTTTTCTATTTGACTAACAAACTTTCCTACTTGATTGATATTTTTCCCAATAGGTTAACAAATGTTCGTACTTTTTATAAGTTTGGACGAGCTATTTCTGTATTTGACCAATAATTTTACTATTTTGTCTAACATATTTTCTTATTTGACGGTTGAAGTGGTACATAGAAGGTGTACTTTTGTCTGGTTGTGAAGTGTGCCACTGAGCAGGTACACTGAAAAAACATATATTGGTCTTGGAAATGGCTTTCTGGAGAAAGAGGTAAAGACACTATGGACACATAGAAAGGAAATGAAAGTGTGGATGCCTAATTTTGATACGTGATAACGTCGCTGGTTATGACGGCGGACATTTGACCTGTCATGTTACGTGCATTGCCTAAGGTTGAATCGGGGCAGTTTGTTGTGTTTGTGTGCATCTGATAACATCCACTACCCACTCGTCGCTGTATGACCCGATAGTTGTTACGTACAGATACGCTTTCCCCGATTAGCATCGGTGATCACATATCTGTACTATGATTATGCGAAAGGCTTAGTTGGAAAACTGTGCTTAGTTGTTTACACGCGCGTATGGGGTTTTCGAGACCAGTTTATGTTGTGTTAATGCCCGGGTGTCCTTTGGTGTAGCCCGGTACCACTACGACTACACGGATATAGAAAAGAGAGAGAAGGGGGTGACCATTTTACCCTTCGGATGCATTGTTAATGATGCAGTGTATTCACTCCTATACACAGTGATCATCATACTTTAGGTTCCCTGACTCGACAACCGATAGGAGACCCTTTTTCTATAATTTCCCTCTTAACCACGTGTCTCAGATGTACCATTACCCCTGTTACCGGATGCACCACCGTCATTGAACGTTTCGGTTATTAGCCACGTGTTCCACGTGTATCGTTATGCGTGTCACTGGATCCATCACCATCTTTGACCGGTTTAGTCATTAACCCCGTTAGTGGCTGTACCCTTATACATCTGATCGGAAGCAGGGAATTCTTTGACTGGTTTTAGTTAGTGAGCCTGTGTCTCGGATGTACCATTACACATGTGACCGGATGTGACGCCATATTTGACCAGTCTTAGCAAATAAGACGTAGTCTGGTTGTAGCAATAACCCATGTGTGATAGAGTGCACCGCCATCTTTGGTCGGCTGTAACTATTGTCCATGTGTGTCGAGTGTACCTCTAGGTGCTATTGACCAATACAAAAATCAGTGCTCGAGGCGCTCCTGTCAGGGAAATTGCCGATAGTAAGGCCATTACTTTCTGACCTTAGCAGACGGCATAACGTCTTGATCATGTCATCGATCACTTTAACCATCATCATGTCACTACACATACCATACCCTACACTTTAAGTGATCATTCGACCACTTGATCACTACTTCACCAGTACTTGACCACTATTTGACCATGTCCTTACTTATTTTACCATCACCGTTTCACTACACGTACCATACCCTACAATTTAAGTGGTCATTCGGACTACTTGACCACTACTTGACCACTATTTGAACACCACTTGACCAACTCTTGATCATCACCATGTCACTATACCTACTTTCACAGACAATTTAAGTAGTCACTTGGCCATTTACCACTACTTGACCACTACTTGCCCACGTCATCGATCACTTTAACAAACACAGGTTCACTACACGTACTTTCCCCTACAATTTAAGTGGTCACTCGACCACTTAACCCCTACTTGCCCGGTACTTGGCCACTACTTGACCACTACTTGACCATTGCTTGACCACTAATTTACCACCCTTTAATCATCACCATATCATTACAATCACTTTTCCCTAAAATTTTCTCACTTTACCACTACTTGACCACTGCTTGACCACTAATTTACCACCCTTTAATCATCACCCTATCATTACAACCACTTTCCCCTAAAAATGTCCTCACATTACCACCACTTGACCACTGCTTGACCACTAATTTACCACCCTTTAATCATCATCATATCATTACAACCACTTTTTCCCTAAAATTTCCTCAGTTGACCACCACCTGCCCACTGCTTGACCACTGCTTCACCACTAATTTACCACCCTTTAATCATCACAATATCATTATAACCACTTTTCCCTAAAATTTCTTCAGTTGACCACCACCTGACCACTGGTTGACCACTAATTTACCACCCTTTAATCATCACCATATAATTACAACCACTTTTTCCCTAAAATTTCCCAAGTTTGAGAACAAATATTGGTCTTGGAAATGGGTTTCTGGGGGAACGAAGCAAAGACCCGTATAGACACAAGGGGGAGAGAGAAAGATATATATATTAGATTTTGATTTACCGATCTGAAATCGTATGATGTTAGTGTTCGAGTACTTATCTAGCTACGTATCCACTCACCCACCCTTAACATCTAATTTCACTAAGCCATACCACTACAACCAATAATAAGGTCATCTGTACTTTTAAAAGGTTTTTCATTTGTACCCGTATGCTAATAGTATATATACCACTCACCCTCTACATATCACTAATAACCACTATCCACCCCCTGACAACGAATAACACTATCCCGTACACACTACAACCACTAATACCGACCATCTTTACTTTTTAAGATTTTCATTTATAACCCTATGATAATACTGTATATACCACTACAACCCTCTAACTAGCACTAATAACCTCTACCCACTCTTTATCAACGAATGACACCAAGCCATACCCACAGCAACCAATATTACCGGCCATCTTTACATTGTAATGTTTTCATTTGTAACCGTATGATGATAATGTATAGGCCATTACTTCCCTCAATAGATCACTAATAACTGGTATCCACCGCTTATCACCGAGTTTCACTAAGCCATACCCACCGCAATCGAGTTTCACTAAGCCATACCCATTACAACCAATAATACCGGCCATCATTACATTTTAAGGTTTTCATTTGTAACCGTATGATGATAGTGTATAGGCCAATACATCCCTATACTGATCACTAATAGTCGCTACCCACCCCTTACCAACGAATTTCACTAAGCCATACCCGAGACAATCAATAATATGGACCATCTTTACTTTTTAATATTTTCATTTGTAACCCGTATGTTGACAGTGTATTGGTCACTACGACCCCCTACGGATCACTACTAGCCGCTACCCACCTCTTAACATTAAATTTCACTAAGCTATACCCGCTAAAATCATTAATATCGGCCGTCTTTACTTTTTAAGGTTTTCATTTGTAACCCAGTATGATGATAGTAAAAACGCCACGGTGACCCACTACAGACGACTAATAACCACTACCCACCCCTTAGCAACGAATTTTACTAAGCTATATCCGCTGCAATCAATATTATCGGCCATTTTTACTTTTTAAGGTTTTCATTTGTAACCCGTATGATGATAGTGTATAGGTCACTACGACACTCTACAAAGCACTAATAGCCGCTACCCACCCCTCACCAACGAATTTCACTAAGCTATACCCGCTAAAATCAATAATATCGACCATCTGTACATTTTAAGGTTTTCATTTGTAACCCTGTGATGATAGTGTTTAAACCCAAACCACCTAGCGTCACCCCACGCGCCCACCCCCTCGCCACCACCCCGCACCCCGTCGTTATTTATTTTTATTTTTATTTATTTTATTTTATTTTTTAATAATTAATTAAAATTTTTATACACCCACTCAATAGTTATCTGCCCTTAGAAACATAAAATCTTAGAATTATCGCCCTTAGATATGACCTAGATATCGCCCCTTACATCACCCAACTTCATGACCGAGGGGGAGTGAAAATCAGCCGAGGTCAAGGTCAATCCACAGGCCAATCCACCAAATACTAACCGTTTTGCGCTTTTCTAACTACTCCCGTCTCCATGGCTAAGGTCTTACGGGCGTGATTAGTAAACCCGCTTACCTGCGTTCGAAACACAGCTGCGACCTATTTGGCAGCAGACCGCGTTGCGCTGGGTTTTAACGTGTTGGTATGGGAGTCCGTCGGTCAGAAAGCAATGGCAAACTACTGAACGTAAACTTGCCGAAACATTAACAGCAGCAGTAAAATGCGGGTGTTGACAGCGGTGTCCTGTAAAAGGATATGCAAAAAAAAAAAAAAAAAAAATTCATTAGAAGAAGTAGTAGTAGTAGTAGTAGTAGTAGTAGTAGTAGTAGTAGTAGTAGTAGTAGTAGTAGTTTTTGTTGTTTTTGTTGTTGTGGTATTAATAGTAATAGTAGTAGTAGTAGTAGTAGTAGTAGTAGTAGTAGTAGTAGTAGTAGTAGTAGTAGTAGTAGTAGTGTAGTGGTAGTAGTAGTAGTAGTAGTAGTAGTAGTAGTAGTAGTAGTAGTAGTAGTAGTAGTAGCAGTAGTAGTTGTAGTAATGGTAATGGTAGTAGTAGTAGTAGTAGTAGTAGTAGTAGTAGTAGTAGTAGTAGTGGTGGTGGTGGTGGTGGTTGTTGTAGTAGTAGTGGTAGCAGTAGTAGTCGGAGTAGTAGATCTAATAGTAGTAGTAGTAGTAGTAGTAGTAGTAGTAGTAGTAGTAGTAGCAGCAGCAGCAGCAACAGCAGCAGTAATAGTCGTATTGTTAAAAGTAGTACTAGTATTAGAAGTAGTAGCAGCAGCAGCAGTGGTAGCAGCAATTGTAGTAGCTGTAGTAGCAATATTAATAATATAAACATGATTAATTAGCGTCTTCTTCATTGTGTGGTCTGTTAGGCTTCAGCCTGTAGTGTGTATCACTGCTCTTTAAAGCAGTTTATCTGGTTCCTCTGGGGATCGATCGTATCATACAAACAGTCCAATATTCGCGTCCTGGATAAACGCGTGGGGATAAACAATCCATTATTCATATCCTGTTAACATTTGTTGCACTTACACACACACGCGTGCGCGCACACACTCACACACATACAGAAACACACACACAGACGCACACACTTACATACACAGACACACACACACACACACACACACATTAACTCTTTGTATTGAAGGAAACGTCTTTGGGGCAAATTTAGCTGGCGCGTTAGCCTAGTTAATAAGGAACTGCGCTGACAGTATTGTGAGCGCGGTAGGATTTGGGTTACCGAAGTGAGGGGAAGAGTGTATGTTTTATGCTGATGCTATAATGTTTTGCATATCCTTTACAGGACATCGCTGTCACCATCAGCATATTTCAGCTGTATGTTGATTTCTTGGCAAGATTACGCTCAGTAGTTTGCCATTGCTTTCTGAGCGGCCGGTTCAGTTATCCCGCAAGTCACCAGCTGGGGTCGAACCGCTCCCAGCTCTCGCCCTGCTACGAGACTCTGCGTGATAAACGGGATTACGGAGAAAGTGTTGTAACCCCTCAACCAGAGAGACCGGTGGTGCTACAATAATAATAATAATAATAATAATAATAATAATAATAATAATAATAATAATAATAGAGGGTTTTCCATAAAGTTAAGTACATTGCTTAGTGTTAAATCAAGTAGCGTCAAATTGGTAACAATATACAAATTAACGTCACAGGCTTGGCGAATATTTGGGTAGCTTTGTCTACTATTGACATGAACAATGAGCAGACAAACTGGGGGAAAAAAAATATCTAATCGCAGTGGAAATGTGGCTTCTGAGGAAAATGCAAGAATACCTTGGACAGACAGAAAAACAAATTAGCAAGTCCTACAAGAAACAAATAAAAACCTTACACAGATTAGAGGAATTAGACATAGAAAGTCAACATTTTTGGGCACGTTATGGACATAAATAAATTAGAGAACTTGGCTACAACTGGCAAGATTGAGGAGACAAGAACAAGGGGAAGGCAGAGAGGTAAATAACTGGCTGGAATGGCCAAGGGGCATAATCAAGACAAAAACACAAAGCTCATCCACGACTCTGGTGATCGTATGAGACATGACCGCCCACGCTGATCAACATGGCACATGATGATGATTATAAGGAGGGAAAAGAATAGTAACACTATAATCTGCCATGCATGCCGTAAGATGCAACAAAGCGGGGTTGGGTTGGGAGTGACTACCTCATCCCGTGGAGGGCTTGTGCTGCAACGTCCAACCAATCGTAGACCAGTCTATAAATGTCTTGGCGTGAGTGTCTGGAGATTATATGCTCCATTGGAAGATAAGATACAGGTGAGTGATGATAATGATGATGATGATGACGATCATTAGAAAGAGAGAGAGAGAGAGAGAGAGAGAGAGAGATGAGAGAGAGGTAGAAATGGAGAGAGAGAGAGAAAGAGAGAGATGAGAGAGAGATTAGTGAGATGTGAGAGGTATGGAGCAGAGAGCGATTAAAGAGAGAGGTATGGAAGAGACAGAAGGAAGGAGAGAGATGAGAGAGAGATTAAAGATAGAGGTATGAGGAGAGAGGGAAGGAAAGAGATGAGTGAGAGATTAAAGAGAGAGGTATGGAGGAGAGAGAGAAGGAAGGAGAGAGATGAGAGAGATAGCATGGAGATAGAGAGAAAGAGAGAGATGAGAGAGCTGGGTGAGAAATGAGAGAGATGAGATAGATGAGAGAGAGGTGAGAGAGAGATGCTAGCTAAAGAGAGAGAAAGAGAGAGATAAGAGAGATATGGTGGGAGTGAGACAAAGAGGGAGATGTGAGAGATATGGAGGGGAGAGTGAGAGGGATGAGAGAGATGAGATGAGAGAAATGAGAGAGAGAGAGAGAGAGATGAAAGAGAGAAATAGATAAGGAGGGAAGGGCGAAAGAGAGAGATGGGAGATAGGGAGGGGGAGAGATTGAAAGAGGGAGATGAGAGAGAGATGAGAAAGAGAGAGAGAGAGATGAAAGAGATAAATAGATAAGGAGGGAAGGGCGAAAGAGAGAGATGGGAGAGATAGGGAGGGGGAGAGATTGAAAGAGGGAGATGAGAGAGAGATGAGAGCGAGAGAGAGAGAGAGAGAGAGAGAGAGAGAGAGAGAGAGAGAGAAAGAAAGATTATCGAAATCAAACAAAGTGCGACTCAAACCGACCGTGAATTTCAATGCATGAACGCGCACACGAACCTCATCTCCGTACTTCCTACAGCAATTTCCAGTAATTCATCACAATTATGAAAGATCTAACTGCGACATGTCAACTAGGGAGGTCTGATGTTTGTTTAACGGCTCGGTGCCTCAGTGCCTAGTCAGGCAGGGATAACTGCTCTAGGCCTCTCATAATTAGCCAGAACTCAGGTAAGTGTACTACCACCTGAGTGCCTAGTTGCAATTATCCCACGCCGAGATCACCCGGAGTTAATGATAAACTTGATAGCGAAGTGCTTACTGTTGGTGCAATGTAATTATCTTCCACAAGCGTTTGATCCTCATCCTCCTATTTCCTTTTCTTCTTGTTCTTCTGGTTTGTCTTGTTGTTGTTGTTGTTGTTGTTGTTGTTGTTGTTGTTGTTGTTGTTGTTGTTGTTGTTGTTGTTGTTCTTCTTCTTCTTCTTCTTCTTCTTCTTCTTCTTCTTCTTCTTCTTCTTCTTCTTCTTCTTGCTTCTCGTCCTCATCCTCCTCTTCCCCTTATATTTTTTCTTCTTCCAATTTTTAATCTGCTATTGCAACCACTGTTACATAAAAACCGCATTCTGTTACTTCTATAGCAACACCAACTTCTTCTTTTACTACTACTACTACTACTACTACTACTACTACTACTACTACTACTACTACTACTACTACTACTACTACTACTACTACTACTACTACTACTCCTGCTGCTACTACTACTACTACTACTACTACTACTACTACTACTACTACTACTACTACTACTATTCCACTTCCCGTCTTCCCCTCCCCCTCCCCCTCTCTCGCCAAAATGCCTGGTTATTTCAGTTACCTAATCGATCAACTTCTAACCAAGCATACTAATTAACATTACGTTTATTCTCATGAAACCAGTCATGGCTTTCAACACACAACACTCACAATGATTTATAGACGCGTAATTAAGAAGCCAAAAACATAAATGGCTTATTGTACCAGAAAGCTGTCTGCGCGTTCTGGGGGGTGCGGTTATTTGCTTGCACCTAAAGACAAGCAAATCTGTGACTGTGCGTGCAGACAGCGCGCCAATAATCAACTAAGTTAATATTAAGCTCTAATTTTAACGTAAGCATCACGGCTGGTTTTGGAAATTCCGCTTTTGAAGAGGGATTGTCAAAAGAACGGTGACTTTGTGACTAACGAGCAATTATATCTTTGTAGTTATATAAAATAAGTTGGATAAGTATTTGTGCAAATAGTGCGCTAACAATACTAAGGTGTACAAAGAGGTGAGAGAAGAGAGAGGGAGAATGATAGAGAGAGAGAGAGAGAGAGAGAGAGAGAGAGAGAGAGAGAGAGAGAGAGAGAGAGAGCTAACTAGTGGTAATATTCAATATGGCACACGCAAATCTTTGGGTTGTGCCAATGTGGCATTTTGATTGTGTAATTATAGACAGTTACATCAACCCGATTTACGTCGTTCCGCATACACGCCGTTAATTATTTACAAACATGTCTGGTTACTTGGTTGGCGAGTCCTCTGTATGGTATGTGAGCTGTATCTGGTAAGACCGATGCAAAGGTGTTCAAATCGTCAAAACCTTGAAAAGAGTTAAAGTTAGCTGCATATCCTTTACAAGACGTAGCAGTCAACCCCTAGCATTGTTAGACTGCTCGTGATTCCTGGGCAAGTTTACGTACAGTAGTTTGCCAAAGCTTTCTAAACGACTAGCACCCATACCATTTCATTAAATAAAAAACCAACGTAAGATGGAAAACATACTGACCAATTACAAAGATGTCATTTGCAACGAGAAAAAAAAAAGAGTGTTGTGTGCTAAATAAAATCTGTATTTTTCTATGGATGCGAAGCGTGCACAGCAAATAGGCTGAAAAACATCTGATGGCTGTAATAATGTGGTTTCTGAGGAAAATGCAAAGAATACCATGGACAGACAGAAAAACCAATGACCAAGTCCTACAAGTATCACATAAAAACCGTAATCTGATTATAGAAATAAGGCGAAGACAGTCATAATGTTTTGGTCACGTTATGAGAAGGAATAAATTGGAGACCTTGGTAACAACTGGTAAGATCGAGGGGAAGAGAACAAAGGGAAGGCAGAGAAGTAAATATCTGGATGGCTTGGCAACGTGGCATGGTCGATACAAGAACACTGAGCCGATCCATGATTCTGGTGAACGAGTGAGATGGCGAAACATGACCGCCCACGCTTATCAGTATTGCACATGATGATGATGATGATGATGATGATGATGATGATGATGATGATGATGATGATGATGATGGTGATGATGATGATTAAGGCGGTCTGCTGCCAAATCACCCACATCTGTGTTACGAACGCTGTATGCGGGATTACGAACTGCGTCCGTAACAACTTCTCCACGTAGAAAAGGCTTGTATCAATCGGTAACTGTTCAGCCAAGCCCTTCTTACCCTTTCCTAACTAAGACATTAACGAAGTTTGTAAAACCGCCACTGATATTGTGATCTTCCTCATTTTCGCTTCCCGGTATGCCTCCCTCCATAATGACCTCTTCTAGATATTCACACCCTTTCGCATGCACACACTATTTTATTCTCGTCAATTTTATATGTCTTCATGACCAAACTTTAGACATATTCAGGTTTTGTTAGATAGATATGTTTGTTCTATTTTTCGTAGAAAGAATATTAATTGTTCTCTATTTCGAACAAATAATGTGAATTGTTTTCTTTTTTTTTTTCGTTCAAAGAAAGTGAATTGTTCTTTTTTTTCGCACAAAGAGTGTGAAATGTTCTCTTTTTCGCATAAAGAACGTTAATACTAGTCTTTAACATTTATATTCAAGGATGCAAATATTCTTTGCAGTCGATTTATTACATGTCCAAGTTTCACGCCTGGGTTGAACTTCAACGTTGACGTCAAAGTTGCCTAAAAATTTACCATGGCTTTGATGGCCACGCCCTGAAAAGGACATGGAATTAAAAAACAACAAAAAAATTGTTTAATGGTGCCAAAGGAAGGATGCATGTTCTCAGTACTCTTACTTTTATTGTTCTTTGTAAGCATCGTGGGTGAGTTGCTGCGCATTCGCATCACTGATAAAATTAGTATCTAAATTGTATGAGTCTAAGTGGTACTCCAAAGGCACAAGCACTACTGAGCATAACTGACCTATATCCCTCCATCAATGACCTGCATCTCTCCATCAATGGCCTGCATCCCTCTATAACTGACATGTAAGTGGTACTCCAAAGGCACACGCCTGGGGCAACACTCAGCACTATTCGCTTTTATTGTTTCATCTGTTCTAATCCATCAAGGTGTTTTTTTTTGGTTTTTTTTTGGGCACTCGCCCTCTCTTTGAACTCAAGCGTGGTCCATACACACAACTTCTAGTAGCACTGGACTGATGTTTTTTGTGTGAATTAGCTTTCCCTGTTACCAGTGTCCCTCGCCCTCAGTCTAACTCACTCCGACTTCAGAGGTACTTGTTATTTACGTCTCCAAGTGAAAGACGAGAAGTCAGCAGTTTAGTCCAACTGACCGGTGTAGCCGTTGAAATCACTACCTCGGCATCAACACACTGGACGTTTAAGAGCGTCCTCTCCTATCCATGCGGCCATTCTGACCTCATACCAAGGCTGTAATTGTATCTGTTTTTGCAGAGCCACGTTTGTTCTTTGTCTAATGTCTGCCATCACATTTCCATATCCAGCCAGCAGAGAACCATAGTATTCAAAATTCCTCACTTTTTGTAATGTCTCTCCATTGATGGAAAGATCCGTTCAATACTTCCCTTATCGATAGTCCCACATCGACCCAGCCTAAAACTGGCAGTATTTAATCTCCTGGGAAGTAAAGTCGTAATATCAACCACCGAATTGGCTATAGAAGTGTAACAAGTCTGCACATAACTGAAGGCAACTGTAATATATGAAGACAAGGCTCCGACCAAAGTGTATATGTGTCCGTTTATTAGTCCAGATATAAAAACGTATACAGTATAGTAGTATAACTACTAACAGAGATGGTGCTCTGTTATAGAAGTACTGGGCAAGCACCATATACACAATACGCCCAAAGGCGTGTAAGAGTGTCCTTTACATTTTTTAGTCTATACAATATAGAATGTATAGTCTTTATTTGTTTAGTCTACACAATAGAGAGTTTATAGCCTTTACTTTTTTAGTCTACAGAAAAGAGAATTTATAGCTTTTACTTTTTTTAGTCTACACAATAGAGAATTTATAGCCTTTACTTTTTTAGTTTACACAATAGAGAATTTATAGCTTTTATTTTTAGTCTAAACAATAGAGAATTTATAACTTTTACTTTTTTTTTTTGGTCTACGCAAGAGAGAATTTATTGCCTTTACATTTTTACTCAACAGAATAAAGCCATAGAAAGCAATAGAAAATGTATAGCAAATAAATCCCTTTCGTGGAAGAAGAGGAGAAACCGATTCATTAATTTGTCAAGATTACACTTACAGGCAATCACCAAGTTAAATTTATGGTGGAATGACGGGCGTCAAATACTCACATAATGTCTTTCTATTGAACATCTTGATCTGTCAGATAACATAGAATATAATGTGTACAAGTGGTTGGACGCTATTGGTATGGTTGGTGTATCGTATGTAATGCCTGAGTACACTAAATAAGGAATGTTTAAAAGGCAGTTTCAAGGCAGCATAGCCGCTGGGGTGTGAAATGTGTGGGTTTAACACACACACACACACACACACACACACGTATATATATATATATATATATATATATATATATATATATATATATATATATATATATATATATATAGCACTCTTCCGAATTCCGGTCCCAAATAGTTCTGCAGTGAATAATTTTATATAAGTAACCCTAACCCTAATCCTAATCACTTATTCATATAAAAGGAAGAAGAACCATGTGCAAATTACATCATTAGAGAACTCCTCCTCCTCACCCTCCAAAACGGACAAATCTACAGGTGCCCAGTCTGCCTGTGAAACCGCCACAAGACCACGTGTTGCAGGCCTTCTTATGTTTTAATTGTCGACCCCTTGAAATTGAGTGTTCAGTCGCTGGGTTTCTAAGAACCATAACCCACCGGACACACCCACAAGTGATCAGTCTCATCCACACAAAACAAGACAAGACACAAGACAGACAGCGAACTCTGGTGCATTCAGGAACATTGTTGAATTGATGTTAATATACAGGTGGTCAATAGTCTCCACCCCAGCTGCCATTGGCTTAAAGAGATGTTGTCCCTATTCAACGAAGGGCTCATGACCCCATAGAGTTGGAGCGGGCCTAATCCTGTAGAAATGAGCCTCCACAGCGCCATTGTTCTACTCCGAAGGAAAGACACAATCCCCTTTAGCAGGGGACAAGCTACCGTAGGTTCACTCGAGTTCCGGTTCGCTCATGGTTTCACTTCAGGAGGAACGCCGTGCGCGTCTCGGCTTCTCATCAGTGATTAGCCGGCCCTGGCACTATGGGCCTCGCGTTCCGTGAACCAGGGAGACGTCTGTCCAAGTCAAAGATCAGCTAGGGCGGGGACCCGGGTGATTGGCACACACAGCAGGATAATGGAGTAATGTCGCGGTCCTCGTAGAGGACTGTCCCAGTAGCAGATCATCATGTCCAGATGCCGGCTCGTCACGCGGACCTGCCAGAGGTGTGTACTGGCAGTAAGCGCCGCCGACATGGTCTCTGTGATGATGATGATGATGATGTCTGCTGGTGATGACTCTCTACTTGTTGTCAGTTCTGTCTGTAATGTCATGTACCCATTAGAGTTAGGGTTAGGTTTAGGGGTGGTTAGGGTTAAGGGTGGTTAGGGTTAGGTTTAAAGGTGGTTAGGGTTAGGGTTACTGTTGGTTAGGGTTAGGTTTAGGGGTGGTTAGGGTTAGGGGTGGTTAGGGTTACTGGTGGTTAGGGTTAGGGGTGGTTAGGGTTAGGTTTACTGGTGGTTAGGGTTAGGGGTAGTTAGGGTTAGGGGTGGTTAGGGTTAGGGTTACTGGTGGTTAGGGTTAGGGGTGGTTAGGGTTAGGGTTACTGTTGGTTAGGGGTGGTTAGGGTTAGGGTTACTGTTGGTTTGGGTTAGGGGTGCTTAGGGTTAGGGGTGGTTAGGGTTAGGGGTGGTTAGGGTTAGGGTTACTGGTGGTTAGGGTTAGGGGTGGTTAGGGTTAGGGTTACTGGTGGTTAGGCTTAGGGGTCGTTAGGCTTAGGGTTAGGGGTGGTTAGGCTTAGGGGTGGTTAGGCTTAGGGTTAGGGGTGGTTAGGCTTAGGGTTAGGGGTGGTTAGGCTTAGGGTTAGGGGTGGTTAGGCTTAGGGGTGGTTAGGGTTAGGGTGGTTAGGCTTAGGGTTACTGGTGGTTAGGGTTAGGGTTACTGGTGGTTAGGCTTAGGGGTGGTTAGGCTTAGGCGTGGTTAGGCTTAGGGGTGGTTAGGCTTAGGGTTACTGGTGGTTAGGGTTAGGGTTACTGGTGGTTAGGCTTAGGGGTGGTTAGGGTTAGGGTTACTGGTGGTTAGGGTTAGGGTTACTGGTGGTTAGGGTTAGGTTTAGGGGTGGTTAGGATTAGGGGTGGTTAGGTTTAGGGGTGGTTAGGGTTAGGGTTACTGGTGGTTAGGGTTAGGTTTAGGGGTGGTTAGGGTTAGGCCTGGTTAGGGTTAGAGGTGGTTAGGGTTAGGGGTGGTTAGGGTTAGGGGTGGTTAGGGTTAGGGGTGGTTAGGGTTAGGGTTACTGGTGGTTAGGGTTAGGTTTAGAGGTAGGGTTAGGGTTAGGCTTAGGGTTTGAGCTAACTGTAACCCTAATTCTAACCCTAACCCTAAACCCAGGGAGCACCCAGGGCAATGGTATTTGTCTGTATTTAACTCCTGGAGCGTGGGGACCTCAAAATCATATATTAGCCTATAGGTTTGGGTATATGGTGCTAGATAGTGTTGTACAGACATCCAGTGGCTTTATCAAACTGGGTTGACCTTAGTTTGAACTGGATTAAATCTGCGATTGAATCGTGACCACTGACTTGGCAAGCAAGCAAACTAATTACCATGCCACCACGGCTCTGTGTAAACTATGGATATATGAAATATGATGTGTATAATTGCCATTCACTATTTACATATCCGCATTGTCATTCAGGCAGTATTCAAATCTATCTGTCAACACAATCTATCATCCATTTCATCATACATAGCGTCCATCCTTCCATCCAGGCGTGCATGCGCCCAATCACCTATCACGTGCATCGATTTATCACTTTAATACATGCATCACTTTTACACATCTACGACTTTTATCATTCTATTACCAACGTTTATCTCTCCACCCACCACTTTTCGTGAATGAACTGTAGATTTCATGCATGCACGGCTATCCAACACTAACCTGTATCTCTCTGTAGCTAACCTGTATCTCTCTATCAGTCACCTGTATTTCTCCATCAATGATCTGTATTTCTCCATCAGTGACCTGTATTTCTCCATCAATGACCTGTATCTCTCCATCAATGACCTTTATTTCTCCATCAATGACCTGTATTTCTCCATCAATGACCTGTATTTCTCCATCAATGACCTGTATTTCTCCATCAATGACCTGTATTTCTCCATCAATGACCTGTATTTCTCTATAACTGATTCTCTATAACTGATCTCTCTATAACTGACCTGTATATCTCTATAACTGACCTGTATATCTCTATAACTGACCTGTATCGCTCTATAACTGACCTGTATATCTCTATAACTGACCTGTATCTCTCTATAACTGATCTGTATCTCTCTATAACTGACCTGTACCTCTCTATAACTGACCTGTATCTCTCTATAACTGACCTGTATCTCTCTATAACTGACCTGTATTTCTCCATCACTGTCCTGTATTTCTCCGTCAATGACCGGTATTTCTTTATAACTGCTTTTGTATCTCTCTATAACTGACCTGTTTCGCTCTATAACTGACCTGTATCTCTCAATAACTGATCTGTATCTCTCTATAACTGACCTTTACCTCTCTATAACTGACCTGTATCTCTCTATAACTTACCTGTATCTCTCAATAATTGACCTTTATCTCTCTATAACTGACCTTTATCTCTCTATAACTGACCTTTATCTCTCTATAACTGACCTTTACCTCTCTATAACTGACCTGTATCTCTCTATAACTGACCTTTATCTCTCTATAACTGACCTTTATCTCTCTATAACTGACCTTTATCTCTCTATAACTGACCTATATCTCTATATAACTGACCTTTATCTCTCTATAACTGACCTTTATCTCTCTATAACTGACCTTTATCTCTCTATAACTGACCTTTATCTCTCTATAACTGACCTTTATCTCTCTATAACTGACCTTTATCTCTCTATAACTGACCTATATCTCTATATAACTGACCTTTATCTCTCTGTAACTGACCTGTATCTCTATATAACTGACCTTTATCTCTCTATAACTGACCTGTTTCGCTCTATAACTGACCTGTATCTCTCTATAACTGATCTGTATCTCTCTATAACTGACCTTTACCTCTCTATAACTGACCTGTATCTCTCTATAACTTACCTGTATCTCTCAATAATTGACCTTTATCTCTCTATAACTGACCTTTATCTCTCTATAACTGACCTTTATCTCTCTATAACTGACCTTTATCTCTCTATAACTGACCTTTATCTCTCTATAACTGACCTGTATCTCTCTATAACTGACCTGTATTTCTCCATCAGTGCACTGTATTTCTCCATCAATGACCGGTATTTCTCTATAACTGCTTTTGTATCTCTCTATAACTGACCTGTTTCGCTCTATAACTGACCTGTATCTCTCAATAACTGATCTGTATCTCTCTATAACTGACCTTTACCTCTCTATAACTGACCTGTATCTCTCTATAACTACCTGTATCTCTCAATAATTGACCTTTATCTCTCTATAACTGACCTTTATCTCTCTATAACTGACCTTTATCTCTCTATAACTGACCTTTACCTCTCTATAACTGACCTGTATCTCTCTATAACTGACCTTTATCTCTCTATAACTGACCTTTATCTCTCTATAACTGACGTTTATCTCTCTATAACTGACCTATATCTCTATATAACTGACCTTTATCTCTCTATAACTGACCTTTATCTCTCTATAACTGACCTTTATCTCTCTATAACTGACCTTTATCTCTCTATAACTGGACCTTTATCTCTCTATAACTGACCTATATCTCTATATAACTGACCTTTATCTCTCTGTAACTGACCTGTATCTCTATATAACTGACCTTTATCTCTCTATAACTGACCTGTTTCGCTCTATAACTGACCTGTATCTCTCTATAACTGATCTGTATCTCTCTATAACTGACCTTTACCTCTCTATAACTGACCTGTATCTCTCTATAACTTACCTGTATCTCTCAATAATTGACCTTTATCTCTCTATAACTGACCTTTATCTCTCTATAACTGACCTTTATCTCTCTATAACTGACCTTTATCTCTCTATAACTGACCTTTATCTCTCTATAACTGACCTGTATCTCTCTATAAACTGACCTGTATTTCTCCATCAGTGCACTGTATTTCTCCATCAATGACCGGTATTTCTCTATAACTGCTTTTGTATCTCTCTATAACTGACCTGTTTCGCTCTATAACTGACCTGTATCTCTCAATAACTTATCTGTATCTCTCTATAACTGACCTTTACCTCTCTATAACTGACCTGTATCTCTCTATAACTTACCTGTATCTCTCAATAATTGACCTTTATCTCTCTATAACTGACCTTTATCTCTCTATAACTGACCTTTATCTCTCTATAACTGACCTTTATCTCTCTATAACTGACCTGTATCTCTATATAACTGACCTTTATCTCTCTATAACTGACCTGTATCTCTCTATAACTGACCTTTATCTCTCTATAACTGACCTGTATCTCTATACAACTGACCTTTATCTCTCTATAACTGACCTTTATCTCTCTATAACTGACCTTTATCTCTCTATAACTGACCTGTATCTCTATATAACTGACCTTTATCTCTCTATAACTGACCTTTATCTCTCTATAACTGACCTTTATCTCTCTATAACTGACCTTATCTCTATATAACTGACCTTTATCTCTCTATAACTGACCTTTATCTCTCTATAACTGACCTGTATCTCTATATAACTGACCTTTATCTCTCTATAACTGACCTTATCTCTCTATAACTGACCTTTATCTCTCTATAACTGACCTGTATCTCTATATACTGACCTTATCTCTCTATAACTGACCTGTATCTCTCTATAACTGACCATTATCTCTCTATAAACTGACCTGTATCTCTCTATAACTGACCTTTATCTCTCTATAACTGACCTGTATCTCTCTATAACTGACCTTTATCTCTCTATAACTGACCTTTATCTCTCTATAACTGACCTGTATCTCTCTATAACTGACCTTTATCTCTCTATAACTGACCTTTATCTCTCTATAACTGACCTGTATCTTTATATAACTGACCTTTATCTCTCTATAACTGTCCTTTATCTCTCTATAACTGACCTTTATCTCTCTATAACTGACCTGTATCTCTATATAACTGACCTTTATCTCTCTATAACTGACCTTTATCTCTCTATAACTGACCTGTATCTCTATATAACTGACCTTTATCTCTCTATAACTGACCTTTATCTCTCTATAACTGACCTGTATCTCTCTATAACTGACCTTTATCTCTCTATAACTGACCTGTATCTCTCTATAACTGACCATTATCTCTCTATAACTGACCTGTATCTCTCTATAACTGACCTTTATCTCTCTATAACTGACCTGTATCTCTCTATAACTGACCTTTATCTCTCTATAACTGACCTGTATCTCTCTATAACTGACCTTTATCTCTCTATAACTGACCTTTATCTCTCTATAACTTACCCGAATCTCTATATAACTGACCTGTATCTCCCTATAACTGACTTGTGTCTCTCTATAACTGACCTGTATCTCTCCATCAATGACCTGTTTCTCTTCATCAATGGCCCGTATCTCTCCATCACTAACATGCATCTCTCCATCCACAAACTTTCATCAGTGGCGTTTCCTCCACGACTTTCGTTTCTCTTCCGACGACCTCGATCCCTGCACCCATCATTCTCGTACGTCCTTAATTAACCACTAAGTACATTCTAGCAAGTACTCCTGCACAAGAAACTGAAACTAGTGACAACAAACACTACAATTAACAATCAGAAGATAAGCGCACATTAAGTGTCAATGACTAAGTCACTAGCAGTCTCCGCCCTCGTTAGTTCTATTGTTTCTCGGTTACAGGGAAACTGAATTCTTCCCAAGCTTCTCTACTTGTATGTCGTTAGTAACATTAGAAATACCATTAGTGGTAACTTTAGTGATAACATTAGTTGTTACTCTTGTAGAAACATTAGTGGCGGTAGCGTTAGTATAGTAGAGTAAATAGTGTGCGTATTATACACGAGGGTTTACAGTAACAGTGTTAGCGACAATAGCATGACCTCATGGGTTCACGGACGTGTCCAGTCGTAATCAAAAAGGTTTTTCCGTTTATGAAATATTCATTAAGACACCGCAGTGCGAGCTGACATAGTGAATAAACATCTGTTTGATCACAAAGCGTAAGCGCTTTACCAGCGAGCACTAAACAACACTCAAACAATGCCACCATATTTGTAAAGGCTTGATAGTGACACACTGAACTCAGTCAAATGAAAACTATACTGTTATATTCTCTGTACCTTTGGTTCTTTTTAGTGCTTAGGGCTCAAAAGGTCTTATTCCTGAACGGGAGTAGAATGATACTGAATGTTTCTTTTGCCTTCTATCCACCAATGGCGCATACGCCCTCAACCATCTCACCCCACGCTCCTCTGTCATTAGCTGTTACATGCAGCTCTGTTCATGCTCTTCCAATATTGTTCATTTCTGTTGCAACGTCTCTTCTCTGTGAGTGTTTAGGTCTGCCTCTATTTCTTTTGCTGTGTGGATTCCAATCTAAGGCTTTTCTAGTTATACTATTCTCGAGGAGGATATTGTGGAGTTAGAATATTGCCTAGAAAATCAATCTGCGGTTGATTGCAGCGTTCTGCAAAGAACATGCATCATTTTTGTTTAGTTCCATAAGAAGTGAATGCCATGTGTGGCAGCGACATCTACCAGGAATCAAGACAAGAGAATTATAAACATACTATGCTTACAGATTTGGCAAGCTGATCAAGAAGAACAAATATTGAAACATTCTATATGCATACAGAGGACACATATGTCACCTTTTAGCATTACCTGGTGCATAAATCAAACTTGTTTAAGCAAACAAGAAATAAATTTATGCTCTGCTTAATTTCCATCCACTGCCCTATTTCGTTTGTTTGGATGTTGGAAAGATTCTCAAAGGCATGGCGGGAAATTGGAAACACCATACTCCTGGGGATTTTGGGCCAAATTATCTTGGCTAAAACTGATTATATTGCTTCTTTGAACCGGACGTCATTTAAGGTCCACCAAATTTCGACACCCCGGCTGTTTAACTTTCGGTTTTCTCTGGAGAATTGCCATTGACACTGTGGATTCCTTGGTGGAGGCTATTTCCGTTTCCTGTCTAACTTGTTGAAGCAAAAGTGTAATCTCCTGTCCTTTCCCAAGGGTGAAGTTGGGGCATTGATCTTGGTGGCTTTCTTAAAGATTTTCAGGCTTCTGTTTTCAGAAGACGTGACAGCGGCTTGCGCTTTCAAGATATTCTATTGACCATCATGGACGGCTTTTTTGTTGCTGCCAATAATGATTTCTTTCTTTCTTTCTTTCTTTCTTTCTTTCTTTCTTTCTTTCTTTCTTTCTTTCTTTCTTTCTTTCTTTCTTTCTTTCTTTCTTTCTGCCTGCCTGCCTGCCTGCCTGCCTGCCTGCCTGCCGGTCTGTCTACCTGTTAGCCTGTCTGTCTGCCTGCCTGCCTGCCTGCCTGTCTGTCTGTCTGTCTGTCTGTCTGTCTGTCTGTCTGTCTGTCTGTCTGTGTTTCGTTTTAATACTTCTTACTTTTTTCTCGGATCTGTTTTCTGCAATTTTGTTTCACTGCATTGTTTTGTGCACTTTATTTTACACCCTCGTACATTTATCCCTTTCATGTTAAATGGCTTATCTGTTACATGATTTTCAATGTCTGTTTTTCACTCCCACACGTCTGTGTGTATTCCTCCCACTTTGATAATGAGCCATATATAAGGCAAGTAAAGAATCAACGGCGCGAGTTGGACACACGCTGTACACAGAATTGGGAAGGAAGAAGAAACGCTCTGGACTGAACCAGCGAGCAAACGAACTTTATTTACAAAGGGTCACAAATAGGGCACGCAGGCCCGTCTTACAGTCGGTCCTTTCAGTCACTCATCTTTTGCACACATGCATGTCACATTTACATTAAAGGGATCTGCGCTAATACTGTCATGAGCGCGGTCAGACCAGGGCTCCACGCCTACGTTCGTCGTCTCTGTGAGTGAGAAATAGACTGATCACTTTTCATTCCGTGCACTCCGGCTGACACAATGTGAGGAGCTTTCACACCAGCGACCCGTTGTTGGAAACTACTTCTGAAAATGTGTGTGTGTGTATACACGTGTGTGTGTGTGTGTGTGTGTGTGTGTGTGTGTGTGTGTGTGTGTGTGTCTGTGTGTGTGTGTGTGTTTGTGTGTAAAGTTAGATGCTGTTAGTGACTTAAAGTAGTCAATGGGTGAAATATTATTCTTACTGAATCTGTGTACAGTGTACACAGGTGTTGGTTTAAATTCGCTATAACAGATAACCCTCGATTGTGTACACGAACAATTGAACATTTAGAAACTGTTCATCCTGTTTTCTTTTTCAGATGTCCGTTGACTTCCATAGTCCACCGTGGAAACAGCAGCAGCAGCAGCAGTAGCAGTAGCAGAAGTAGCAGCAACACCAACAACAACACACTGGCAGCATATTGGATTCCAAGGCGTCATGGCTATACAATTCTGGAATCAACGCGTCACATTGACCACCAAGTCTACATTAAGACACATGCCACTGTGTGGTCTGCTTTCCAGAGACAAAGGTCATCGATCATATCAGTTCTCTAACATGCATAATTTACACGTTTCCTCATATTTGGCCACATCGTTGATCCATACAGCTATGGTTGATATTTGAAGCTGCATTCGGGTAACCTTTCATCATCATTGGCTGGCTTGATTACGAAATCAAAATGAAGCTGAAAGATTTCGTTTTCAACTCGCTACGCGTTAGAGGAAAAAAGAAGAAGAAAGTCTCGTCAGGAACAGCTGGAGCGGCAGATGTATCGACAGGTTGTTTTGGTTTAGATAAGAACCGAAATTGGTTCCCATCTTCTAATTCTAGAAGCAGATCCCATGGCAGCAGGTTTAAAGGTGATGATTTGATGGAGGCGAACTGGCAGGGAAATGTTCTTTACAAGGGATTGGTGATATCAGAGGAGGTTGAGGGCAACTGCGCTCTGATAGGGCTAGACAATAGTTCGCGTAGTAGCTCTGTTAAGTTTTCTCAAAGCGAAATGGCAGCTTCATCATCATTCATTGAATTTGATAAGACCTTAGATGATAACTATACTCAGGATACTGAGAACTTTGGTTCATATTCTTCTATGTCCCCTTTGTTTGAAGCGGACAATGAATCTTATATACATTCACAGTACTACAGTTATCATTACCATAAGGACCGACATAACCCGCATATTGAGCATCATTTACATAGCAAGAATGAGGCAACATTACTTCAACAACATAATCAAAGCATTGATAATGTGCAATATCTGGACTTTAATAACTCGCAATCTTCACAAAAGCCAGAAACTGGCTTCTTTCGAAAGTCACTAGCTTCCTTAAAAAATATACGTAAAGACAGTAGTAAAACCAAATCCCAGTGTTCCAAGCAAACTGGGCATGCGCAAATGGAATGTGCAATGGGTTTTCTTCCTGAAGCCACGACATCAGCAACCAAGGTATCTCTCAATAAAACGTCAGCGAAATTGAAAAAGAGGGGATCAAAATTGTTTTCAAAATCTAAAGAGAATAGAGATTTGCAATTTTTTGCAGAAGATTTTGAAAATCAATGGACGCTGGAAAGTAGGATTAAAAATGACTTAACGTCTGTCAAAGTAGCACTGGATCCATTTATTTCGACATGCATGCCGTATGACAGACCTTACGTTCGAGAATGTTCTATTGAAAGTTGTCCTCCCCGCCAATACAGTTTTCAGGAAGAGTTTAGTATGAGAGACTTTGACCTAACTGGTTTCGAATCTGCCTCTTTCTCAGGTTATGAATCTGATATTTCGCGCAGCAGAGGTCGTAAAGCAAGGTCAAGGATTAAGACTAACCCCTGGTTGCCTTCTCCACAAGTTGCACATTCGGTTGCAAGTCACTGGGAAGAATGGAAACTTCGGGAAGCCGCTGAAGATATCCCATTGTTGGAAGGCGAATGGAGATTTCCTCAACCTGATTCACTTGAATACCATGAAAGCGGCCTACAGTCCTTAAAATCCTACCCAACAAGTGACTCTAAGAGGTGTCACAGGAAGCACTCAACTGGTAAATCTCCAAACGGCATTAGGATGGCACTAAATGTGAATGCCAGCTCCCCATACAATGTCACAAAGCGGACATTGGACCAGCAGTACAACTGTGTTGCCTCTTGCAAAATCACCAGTCCGAAGACGTCATCTCTAAATGATCTCAGCAACAATGCACCGACAATTAGAGAAGCATCACCTTTTTCGCCAAACACAGAGTTCTCTATGCTGGCTGAGAATCTCGAGCAACTAGCCACCAATATCAGTTTCGAATACGAGGACACTTTTGATACAACAATGGAAAGTGTGTCGGCTGGAACGGAAACATGCCAGTCCTTTTCTCGTGAAATGTGTACAGATGATGAAAATAGCCAAATCCCACAGCAGGAAGAAAGCCACGAGAATCGTCTGCACATGACACACAGCCCGGACTCGGGCGTTGGCGGGCTGGGGTATTCTGATGTTGACAACAATCTGACCCCAACCGCGCAGCGGGAGGCCAATGAGATGGCAATTCAATGTTTAATGTCGTCAAGTCTTCTAGGCACTGCATGCGCTATTCTGAAAGAAGTTCCAGACGACAATCGCACTTCAGATGGAGGGGAAGAGCGACTAGCAAAGAGTTCACAAGATTCATTGAAGCCTCAGTATTCCAGTACTTTTAACATTTGCAATATGTCTTCATCGTCTAATCCTTGGGAAATGAACGACCAAATTGTTACCTCGCAAAGGAAAAGTAAACACGAAGACACTCATTTTGTGGAAGAAACTTGTTCCTCAGCTGTGACGGAATCTGCGTATGAAAATAATGTATGCCACCAAGACACGCATACAACTGCCACAAGTGACTCCGACAGACGCATGTTGTTTACTGAGAAAACATATTCATGTATCGACAGTAAAACCAGTCATTTAGAGATCAGAAGACTTGTGGAGGAAGAATCCTGTACCACAAAGATACATTCACAGAATAACAAAGGTTATAGATCTAGTCAACCTGTAGAAACACAAGTATTGTCCCATGCAGAAACGATTGATGAACCACAGTCAGTTAAAACAGAATGTACTTCGCCTTCAAATGAAACTGTTGTGAAGAAATTACGGCCCAGCGATCTAAGTGCTAAACCACGAATGTTCCTCAACAACATGGAGAAACCATCAGGTAATAAGGAACAACAACGATCATGGATGGATGAGTTCGACTTTCCCAGGAACATAACGACCAGTGAGAGCATAGAATCGCCCACGGAGAACTGGCAGTGGGACTATCAGTTCGCCATGTACCACAGTCTGGATGCTGGATCACCCAGGAAGCAGTTATGTCGAGTAGTGTGTGATGACAGTAAAGATAGGGCAGAAGTTATGCTGGATAGTGCAAGTGGGAATACTGAGATTGAAGAGCTTGTGGTCCGACTAGAGGACACTGACTGCGAAATAAACTTAGTTCTGGAATCAAGTCAATCCATTTGCGGAAAGAACAGCTTAGATACAAGCAATTGCCAGACAAGCAATTCTCAGACAGGTAATTCTGAGAGAAGTAATTCTGAGAAGCTAGAAAACGGAACTGTTGATGACAATTTTGAGATGAACGACGCGTGCGTTCAAACTGATTTCGATGATGATTTCGAAACTTTCGACGATGAGGACAATGCTGAATATCTGGAAGAAGGACTGTATGATCTTTCAGAAGGTAGACATTTATGGTTATCAACAGAAAACGTCGTTCCTGATTCATGGACTGGTTGTAAAAGTGAAGCAAGAGATTCTGAAATAATGCACGATGAACAAGCCGCCATTCGGTCTGAAGAAGGCAAAGAGCAAGGGTCAACCGATAATGTGTGTGGTGCAGAACACAGTCAGTTATGTCATTTAGAATCGGAGACTTGTGTGAACTCAAAAATACATTCACGTGCCGCGGAATTACAGGTCAAGAGTCACAAGACTGCACATAGACCATTTCAACCAATCGTTCGCGATGACAGCATGACACAATTATCTTCAGATGCAAAATGGATGACTGTAGCTAAAGGGTCCGACCTGCAATCAATGCAGGAATCAAGAATTCATTCCAGTAATACTACACCTGTAACAACGGTACATATTCCGTTTTCCGACATTGAAACGCAATTTAGAAACGTTTTTAACCCGATTTGTGATGATTGTGAGTCACAGAGGAATACAGAAAGCTCAAAACTGACTCTTGAAAGTTCAGAAACAATTGTGGAACTATCCGACTCTGATTGTTCTACTTCTGAAGTAGTTCAAAGAAGGGGTTTTCAGTGTCAAAGAAATCGCGGTTCTAAACTGAATCATAAGGGAAAGTCATGCATAACCAACGACAATGTTCAGTATTCAGACCGTATTCCTGGCAGCACTCCACAAGCAAACACTTTGATAAATTACATCAAGTCAAACAGACGAATGTTGAAGCTTGAAAAGATGGACGAACTTAGTCATGTCGATGCCAATGGCAATTTTCTATACAATCGATCGAGACTCAAACGGCCCTGCGAGTCTCTTCAGCGCTTTTCTACTCCCAAACAAGATAATTTCGGCGATTTTAAAATCACGGCATTAAACGCAAACAAAGAAGCCTACCCGACCTTTCAAGCTGACTCACCTTTATGTCGATCTCTCGTAGAACGACCGCTTTGTTTAGTACCAGATGCTAATCCCCTGAGTAGGTTACACTTCGAGCGGATGAAAGGTGTCCGTCTCAATTCCGCGTGTGATGACGAGGACAGTACAGCCTGGCTCACATCAGTATCTTCTCCGTTTTTCACATCTTCACCGGTCACAGGCTGTAAAAACATACATCAATATAAGAAAGATAATCAAACTCTGCTTCACGGTAAAGAGAATGTGATTAACTTGTTCCCACAACGTACGTTACAGTCATTATCTTCACCCGTGCAATATCCTGTATTAAATGACCAGTTAGACACTGCCGAATTTTCTTCATCTGCCAGTGAAATGGCGAGCAAATCTGAGATCGTTTCAAATGCAGTGTACAGTTTTGCGAAAGCTCCGAGTTGCGTGCAGCAGCAAGATTATACACAAACATCAGTTCTCGAAACGCTATCATATTCTACAGCAGCCCTTGCAAACATAAATTCTAAATCTCGAGTCTCACTAGCGTCATCAAGAAACCCGACAACCAACGACAGTAAATGTCTAGCAGAGAAGGTCATATCCCTTTGCCAGGAAAAAGATCTCATTTTCCAGAAGATTTATGAGGCCAAACAAGAAGAGGTATGCAGAAAAGAACATCGTCTGCAGATTCAAAGAAGGATGCAAGCTCAGACGAGAGAGGCCCTGTTGCAGCCTTTGATTGAATTAAGAAATAAATTGGAAGAGCAAAGCAGACGACTCAGTGAGAAGCGCAGCGTAAAGGGAAATTCTAACAGTCCTTTCAGGTTTTTATGACACTACATAACACACGATTACGTAATGTTGATTACATGAGAAATGTTTTGTCACACAAGAATGAATATGCCAAGTGTTTCTGGTATTTATAGTGTTCAGTCTCTCAAGATTAGACATGTTTTTGTTTTAGGTAATTAATTATATATATATGTAAGTTCTTCTTCGTCTTATCCTTCATCCTTCCTACTCCGCCTCCTTCTCTTCAGCTTCTGACAATGCTGCTGTTATAACTGACAACTCATAGACACCGCCAAGACAATCTATGGACGATTGCTAGTTGAAGACAGTCACAGATGAAACCGTTAAAAAATGGCTTAGTCTCATCTCATCTCGGTGAAGTTATTCTGAGCATATTTGTGAGCTCTCAGCGAGTGCCGTAGGGAACAAAGTGTACAGTTCTCGGTGGGTTTCATAACAACAGAGACCATGGCAGATTATCCATTCGGCACACTTTCCATGAAGGCTCGCCCACATTATCAAGAGCTTAACTGTTTCTTGCAACAACTTATTCCATCTGACGCAGATAGGACAGAGGATCAGACTAGACATTCGGCCCTGCCTAAACTCTTGGGCATGGATCACTCTATACAGTTTCTAGAAGCAAGTATAGCGATTAAGGGACTCCACCCAGTCAACCCGCGGTCTTACATTATGTAAATGCCTTAACTCTTCAGACCCTATCTGTCATATGACTACCTTTATCATACGTTCCATGGAGTCGAGGCAGCGCAGTAAGCCGTAGTTTAACTCATAACCCTATATATGGTCGAACTCTGCCTATCTTCGTAAAATATGAGATGCTATTTTGAAAGAATTCTCGGTGAATAAGGGAGCCGGTAACCATATTTGATAATGCATGAACTACTTAATCAAGTTATCAGCGTGGACTATCATCACTGCATGCCAGACTAACCCATAGGTCACATGTGTCAAACTCAAGGCCAGCGGGTCACATCAGGCCCGGCGTAAATCATATCAGGTCCGAGAGGTATCAACCGATGTACAATATATATTCGGCCGGAGAGAGAATTTTAGGCAAAAATATTGTTAATGGCCACGATAGTGCAAATCAAATTCCTAAATTAGCAGCCTTGCCAAATGATAGGCTAGCTGCGAGCGTTCTCTATTCGATCAGAATAAGCGAAAATAAAAGTTGTGCAGTAAGTGGATGTTCGTCGTTATAGTGACCTACCAACGTACAGTTGCTCGTATGAGATTGGCGCATAAGAAATGAAAGTAGTGTAGTGCCCAGATATTACATCACCTTTTCTCGCTACGGCTAACCTCTATCAATCAAGCGTCTGTCGGTAGATGTACAATCTTTTCTAAATCAAAGCTAGCCTTTGAAATAACCAAGAGAAAAGTTGATTCTGAAAACAGAGCCTGTGAAAGCCACTGGGAAGCTGAATGCTAATATGCTTGCTGATATTGGCCTTAAACTCGTGTGTCTAATCTGTGGAGATAATGTGGCTGTGATAACAGAATATAATCTGCGAGACTAAACATCAAGACAAGTTAAACAGCATGAATGCAGAGCAGAAGCTACAGAAGACAGAAGAAGTGAAGAGGCATCTAACATCACAGCAAATGTTTTTCACCAACGCAAAATTACAAACTGAAGCTGCTGTGAAAGCAAGTTGTATTGTGGCCGAGGGGATCGCAAAATCACGCCAACCATTTACAGAAGGAGAGTTTTTGGAGCGCTGCATGATGAAAGTGTGTGAAAAGCAGATGTTTGCAAAGGTAAGCCTTAGCAGAAATACAGTTGTTGATCGGGTTTGTAAGATGGCCACTGATGTGAAAACACAGCTGATCGAAATAGGCAAAGACCTTGTTGCATTCTCCCTTGTTGTCGATGAAAGTAATGACACGACTGACACTGCGTAGATCTTTTTTTATGTTTTAATTTATATTAATGTCTAAAAAAAAGGTTTCATTTTCGGCTTATTGAATGTTTATCCTGTTCGGCCCGCAACCTTACGTATGATTTGAGTTTTGGTCCGCTGAGCGATTGAGTTTGATAACCCTGTCATAGATGCTTAGATCTTCACAGAATTTCTACTGTTTGTTCGCTAGTGTTCACGTGTTTTCTTACAAAGCCTCGGAGTTCGAAAATTCTTGCTTAACACTAGCGCCTCTAATATTGAACAGGGCCGTTGTCACGGAGATCAGCAGTGTCACAAAGTATATAATGACGACCGGGGCTTGGTGAGTCATTAAACAAAATAAGACGTGCTAAGGGCATCAAGGTCAGCCATTGGGGGGGGTGCCAAAAGCGTCTCACAAAGCACGAACTCCAGAACTTCAGTGACGACACCCAGGTGCCTCCGAGAAAATCTGCAATCATGAACCGAACGACGTAGACCGGAACCAAACCCACAATCTTCGGAGCACGTAATCTTTTCGCCACTGTGACTCCCCAGTGGTTTGATGTGATCACCGACTCTGTCCTTGCTGTTTGAGAAAGCTGCAAATAGCGGTCAAGCTTTGCTTTGCAAATAAATAATAATAGTAATAATAATAGTGAATGTTCGAAAGATGATGATGTTAATGATTATATTAATAGTAATGATTGTTATGATGATATTGATAGTAATGATTGTGATGATGATATTATTAGTAAGTAATGATTGTGATGAACATTTTGAAAACGACTACCATAATAATATAAATAGTAATATTTGTGATGACACTGATCGTGATGATGATGATGGGTAATGATGATGACGAAGACGATAACGACGACGATCGTGATAATATTACTAGCAGTGCTCGTAATGATCCTGATAATGATGATGTTAGTAATAATAATAAATTTAAGTGTATATTTGTACAAGATTTAATATTTATTTCGCGCCATTGTTGTTAATGTTACTTATCTTTCTTCAACCGTCAGACGTCATTAGATAAATTAACACTTTTCCCTCTGAGATAAATTAACTCTTTCTATCGAAAGGAAACTATTAACTTTCAAACAATACATCATCAGTATTTCCTATAATACATATGATGGGGTTATTGTTATTGGTGTGCTTATAATTAGATGGCGCATGCAAATTTAAAGCTTTCTTACGTAGATTATCTAGTATCTGAAATTTGCGGCCGAAGTCACAGATTTTACCAAATTGAGTTATGTGTTTCTATCTAGCGATTTTGGAGTGGCATATCCTGTCTAGCTGTACCAATAGTGCACGACTGCAATGTTATTTTCCGACAAGTATGCGTCTAGTTGTGTCTATAGTGCAAGAGTGCAATGTTACCCTTTCTGACAAGTATGTGTCCAGTTGTGCCAATAGTGCAAGAGTACAATGTTACCCTTTCCGACCAGCGTGTGTTTAGTTGTGTCAATAGTGCAAGAGTGCGATGTTACCCTTTGCGGTAAGTGTGTGTTTAGTTGTGCCAATAGTGCAAGAGTACAATGTTACCCTTTCCAACAAGTATGTGTCCAGTTGTGCCAATTGTGCAAGAGTACAATGTTACCCTTTCCGACCAGCGTGTGTTTAGTTGTGCCAATAGTGCAAGAGTACGATGTTACCCTTTCCGACAAGTGTATGTTTAGTTGTGCCAATAGTGCACCACAGCAATGTTATATTTTCCGACAAATGCAAGTGTTGGTGTGCCAATAGTACACCTCTAGTTCTGCGAATAATAAAACAACTGAAATGTTACACTTCTCAAGTACACTTCTAGTTCTACCAACAGTGCAAGACTGTAATGTTACAATTTTCGATATGGACACATCTAGCACCCCCAAAAGTAAAAGACTGAAGTAATACACTTTCCAACTAAAACAGTGTATAGTTGTACAAATAGTGCCAACATTACACTGTCCGATAAGTTCGTGATCAGTTATCTTATTAAGTGACATGGGATGATTAATAGTCTTAAGTGAGTACCCTTATCTGCCATGTGCATGCACATCGCCAAAATGTTGTCATTGCGAAATGTTGTCTCAATTAAAATGTAAATATAATAGTTTTCCTGAGCAACTTACTTTAGTTTGTTATATAATACAAAATGTCTGCTACCATATTAACAACTGTTAGGTCATAACCTCTACTTCCCATTTTTTGCCATCCATTTTTGTTTGGTCCGAACCTACTTATTGTTTAGCACTGAATGGGTTAAAGCAGTGGTGCACGGCTGCAGCGTTTTGATTTCCTCTACATCCAAGCAGTGCCGCAGTCAGAATTTTTAGGGCAGCTAGCTACATGTACTGTAAAACACACCACAGATGCAGAACGAAAGATTAGGGCTGCCGAGGAAATGTTCCATAAGAATTCTGGGCATCTATCATAAAGAAGACAAAAGAACTGCTTATATCACAGATGAAGTCACCACGTTATCATCGGAATTCAGACCGTTGAAGACAAACGAAGAAGAGGAAGACAAACAGAACGCTAAATATTCAAAGAATGGGCAACCACGGTATTCCTACAGTAACTTAGTAAGTCGCGGTTCCAACTTCACAGCAACGGGTCGTCCCCATTATGCTTCGTTCCTGTGCCAGTGAATATCACACAAAATGCTTCTTACTGCCCCATGTGAAAAGTGGAAAAGACAGGAGTCCCGACAACCAACAGCCCGCAACGGTACACGGTGCATAATGCCGCCGCCAAATTGTCAACACAAAAGTCCTAAAAGAAAAATAGTTCATCTTCGATGGAAGCGGCAGTCCCTAGAAAACCAACAGCCACACATTACTGCACAAGGCAAAACCAGTCCGTTCTGCGACAAAGCCAGCTACACCATTTTTCCCCGAACATGCAGTTCATCCTACAAACAACCGCGGATAGATTGTAAAAGCGTTCCCTGTGCATAATGCAGCCGCCAAAATGTCTTCTGGTATTCCTAAAATATACGAAGGGAAGTAACTCTAGAATACCGGAAGGTGTTTCGAAACTGACTTGTATTATAAATTACCTTCCCTACATTCTAAGCACTACGATAACATAAGCGTTAGCGCGTTTGTTTACCAAGACAGTAGCTAGGGATTGTGAACAATGGAGGACCTTGAGTGGCGATTCTTCACTCGTGATATCCCTAAGACCGACATCAATGGCTATATGTTGATAGTGATGATAATAACATTTAGGATGCACAAATAACATAACTTCAGTTTTCTCGTTTCCAAGTAGAAGGGAGAGGTCTACAATCTCAAGTATGAAGATGGAGGTGATTGTGAACACTGCGGCTTTGAGGTGGTTAGAAGGTACTAGACTCAATAGAGAAATCGTAGTGTGTGATTCTCAGTCCGTGTTGCACTAAGTTAAAATGTAAGATATAAATCATCATGGCTTGGTGGGGTAGGAAGTGACCCGAGGATCTAGCCGACACTCAGAACTCCGAGGAAATCCTACACGGACATATAATCAGACTGCAGCTAGTGTCATTAGTATTGGAACTCTTCGCTGGCTGTTGAAGATGAAGACAGAGAGTGTATGGGAATGGCCCGAGTGCGGTGATGTCTGTTCTTGACTCAACTTAGCACATGGACAGATGCGACACTCGAGGGTACCAGGCATAGACGCTTTTCTCTTACAAGAACCTTCAAGGCCAGTTGATACTGGAGTGTGGGGGTCTGTTGACTTCAAGAGCGCGAATAAATGGAACACTCGTTGAACAAAGGAACCACTTAAAGGTCCTCTATCGACTGCTACTAGTTTAAGGTATATTTAAGGTTGCTTGAGTTCGGATTTAGAGGTATTTCTAACAATAAGAGGCGGATAAGCTGGACAAATCCGACTTGTTTACAAACAGCGCTTTACTGGAGAAACCAGCATTTAATCCTGCGATATCTGCCGGGGTAAACAGAGTATTAATCAGTTTTCCAGGATTGTTATGACGTTGATACTTAAAACCAAGAAACCTGAACGCCCTGTAGATGGGTGAGGTTCCGATACAACAGCTCCTAAAGCTCATGTGTTCATTCGGCACCTCCCATCCACTAGTGTAGATGAGGAGTGATCTAAAATACCGTGTAAACTATACATCGCATTGTCTGACTTCGCGTATAGTTATTACTCCATAGTAATGTAAAGACAAAAGTCACAAACAATATGTTGTAGGAATACATTATTTTTAATTTCCGAAACGTGGCTTGTCGAATTCATCTGTGAAGCGACTGGGTGGATTACTAAAGCTGACATGTTAAATCACATTGCAGGTGTGTCGAACATTACCTGTAACTGTAGTTTGATTGTTTCAGCTGAAGTGTTATTCATTTATTCACTTCATATGATATGTAACTCTGCTGAATGCTGTGTACATCTGACGAGATGCAGCGAAATATGCCAGACCATAAATAGTGCAACATATTTTTGTGGTTTTTGTGCTTAAATTCACTAAGGGTAAACAATGTTTTGGATTTCCGATAGTATGTTGCCGTGTGTGATATCTCTATGACGGAAATATATCTAACAAGACATAACAGACCTCCATTATTACAATGGCGTCTAATATATATGTAGACGTTAATGTAATATTCTGTTGTGATAATTTCGCCGTGTCCGGCGTGTGCCGCATGGTCTAGTGGTTACACACACGCTTCACACGCCAATGATCCGGGGTTTGTTTACGGGTCCGGTCAAGGATATGCACTACTGACGAGCTCAAACGAGAGCAAAACTCGAGTCTAGTGCTTCCACATTAACGTGGATAGGCCTTAGGTTCATACCAGAATACGATCAGCGTTGCCAGTAGTGGGTTGTGCTCGACATTTAATATATAATTATATATGTCTTTTTTCTGTTGTGGAATATAGCTCCAAGATATCACAAGAAATTTAGCAATTGAAAACCAAATTGCGAACGCTTAGATTTGTGTTTTCCATTGTGTCTTAATCTCTTTGTAAGTGCGAAGAAAGTGTTAGATATCTATTGCCATCATAGTGAGATGTCGTAGCTTTTGAGTTATTTCTGTTTTATTTTCTTGATCGCGGCTCTGGTGATCGCGTGGTGTGGCGAAACATGACCGCCCACGCTTATCGGCCTGACACATGATACTGTTGATGATGATGTACTTGATGGAAAAGCGCTAAAGGGAGATTCAGAGATACATTCCTGGATGGCTTGGCCACATGATATAACTGGGGTACGAACATACACGTTATCTGATATTGGGCTTGTGTGAAATAGCAATGCACGACTGCCCACGATTATTGTTACGGCACATGATGATACTATTGTATGTATATTTGCTTTCATGTGACAGTAGGGGTAAATTCTATGTAGTTGACACTAATCATTGTCTTTGTTATCTGTGTGTGTGTTTGTGTGTGTATGGTAATGACTATGTTTGATTGTATGCATGTGCTTTGCGTATGCATGTGTGTGTGCGTGCGTGTGTGTGTGTGTGTGTCTGTGTGTGTGTGTGTGTGAGAGAGAGAGTGTGTGTGTGGGGGGGGGGGCTGACTGGCTGGCTGCAAAGCAAATAATGCAATATGATTTTTTTCTTTGCTGGTCGTCTGGCTGTCAGTGTAGAGACCTATGTTAAAATTAACATTTACTGTCTCAATAAATATTTAATAGTATTATTATCTGACAGTTTCTGTTGTTCTTGCATGTTGAGTTTTATTTCACATTTATTCATAGAATGAAGCCTGGGTATTTTGTAGTTCATGTGTAATTTATAGGCTACAAAAAAGCCTCACACAGACAGAACACAGATGGTAGATTACGAAATGAACACAGTGGTGCAAGCACAACTGGAGGCTTCCGATCATCAGAAGTATCCCCCCCCCCCCCCCCACTCGTCTTTACCTCCGTTTACACCTCAGGAGGCGAGCTCGTCCGGGTCATGACTCCCGAGTGTTTGTCGGAATTTCAGAAGTTTATGGATGACATAAAGCAACAGATCACAAAACAGCGAACGTAATTCTTTGTATTGGAACAAACCTTTTAATAAATAACAAAGTTGACTGTTTTTTTTTTTCTTGTGTATATATGAGAGAACAAACATGAACATTAAAGAAAGGGGACAATACTAAAATAAGTAACAAGTTTCTTCTATCTTGTACACGTGATAACAGATGATGACAGAAATTACATAGATATACAGTCACGAATGACTTCTTTTGCACACGGAGATGTTTCACTAAGCGCCTACAAGTGCTTTAGCCTCATACAATTCGATTTTAATCATCCCGTGCCTTTCCATATGGTTTAGGCAATCATGTGACTCCACAGATCTCGGTCTTTGATTGTCTTCTTCTGCCTGGCACACTTTCAAACATCAACATGAATAAATGCACAGAACGCAGCAGTCACCTTAATATTGATGACATCTTCATAGAGTGTATCCCCAAATGTATCGGGTGTAGACAGAACCAGCTTTCTCTATTTGACATATACTGGACACGCCTGCAGCAAATGGTTAGTTGTCATTTTACCAGTTCCACATTTGCGCTCACCGGTTCTCCTATCTTTAGTTTATTATACTATGGTATTTCAGCCAATTGTTTCCTGTGCGGATCATAAAGATTGTAACTTGTTCTTTTTGATTGGATTGGTAATATGCATCACTTTTCCTTGTCAGATTTCCACTTGGTTTTATCGTCGCTTCTTATACATCTCATGGCCTCATCATAAATTATGTCTATAGTCAGGCTTTTCAAAATACGAATCAAAACCATAATCACCAGGCGGGTCGCGTGCGTTTAGCCACTACGTTACCCCTCCTTCCCCCTAAAAGAAGTCCCTAAGCAGGAACCTGCCATTGAGTGCTCGGACCGTCACATGCTGTAAGCATGAATGCACACACGAACAGGTGATCATTATGTCCCCTGTCTTAGCGAACGGCGAGCGGGGGGTGTGGAACGCGCTTCTTCTTTCTACTATTGCCTTGAGTGCCAGTCAATACTTATGAATTTGTGCTGCATTATTTGTCTCAAAGAATCCGGAACAATTGATACTTCTGTGAAATTGAGAGTGCATGAGGCGCCTGAACCGTAGCGGCAGCAAATTTCTGCAATGGACCCGCTACATGATGACAATCAAGTCTCAATCCCACAATGCCCTCGATCATCGTAATATTGACCACATCCCCCAACTAGCGCTGTCTGATGTATAAAAACATGGGATTAGCACCATAAATCCAATACGTCTCAAACCCTGGGAATGGGTTCATTACTTTCAATCAATGAATCAGATGCCGTCTCCACAATAAAGGTCGGCTGCAGTGGATCTCCAACACTGTCTGTCTCTCGCCATGGCTTTACTTTACATTCTGTCAGATTGTTGTTCGTCCATCTCTTGATATTATCTTCCCACTTGTATCGTTGTCTACCTCTTGCTCGATTGCCTTCAACCTTACCCTCCAGTATGGTTTTATAAGAGTGTTATGTCTTTGAACATGGCCGAAATATTTCTCTTGCCTCTTTTTATTTCTTTCATCAACTCTATTTTCATTTCCAGCTTTTCTAGTACTTCTGTATTTGATTGTTTTTGTTTCATTTAAATACGACACATTCTCCTGTATATCTACATCTCCATGGCATTTGTTCGACTTTCTAATTGCTTGTTAAATGTCCAGACTCACACGATATATAGTAATGTTGAATATATAGAGCGCCCTGGTCATCCACTGCACCTGTATTCGTTTCCAGTCGTCATGACTTGTCTTGCCACTGGATTCAGATGGACTCGGGAGAGAGAGTGAGGTCGATGAATTGCGCAACTCTTCCTCACTTTAATCCAATTCATCGAGAAAGTCATTCTTCATCCAACTACATATATCACCTTCAAGCCCTGTGGCGATGGGCGAGCGGCGAAGCGGTAGGGGTGGGTACGCTGGCAGTCGTAGTCGCAGACCTGCACACACAGGCGGCTCAGGTCGTCTTCTACTTACCGGAGCAACAGCGGGATTCGGCAGCCCCCTGAGCGACTGAGCAGCCCTCTTCAGGAAAGCACTGCTCACCTCCATAGCATGAGAAAGGAGCTAGAAAAGGTGCCCTAAACAATGTCTGCTCCATCATTACCTAACCAACTAGCCGCGGTTGGTGGGTACCCTATACTGCGGTCGACATACAACCAAAGTAAAAACAGGTAAAGCAAAAAAAAAAAAAGCATACCATATTCCCTTAACTATCGGAAAATGGAATGCACGCACCCTACTTGATAGAGACGGTGCGTCGGGCCCAGAGAGACGAACAGCACTGATAGAGAGAGAGAGAGAGAGAGAGAGAGAGAGAGAGAGAGAGAGAGAGTTGGGCAGGTACAACATCGACTTTACAGCCTTGAGCGAGACTCGTCTTGCAGAAGAAGGTCAAATCTGTGAAGTAGGTGCCGGCTATATATTCTTCTGGAGTGGAAGGAAAAGCGAGGAAAGACGCCAGTCCGTGTGGGATTTGCTATTAAGTCGGCCCTGGTAGGGAAACTAGCTGAATTTCTGAAGGCTATAAATTTCAGGCATATGACCATTATGCTACTCCTGCTGAAAGGAAAGAAGCATGCAACCACCGTGAGTGTCTACGCACCAACCAAGACCAATGAAGATGACGCCAAAAACAAGTTCTATAAGGACTTGCACAACGTACTAACATCTGTCCCCAAAGGAGACAAACTTATACTCCTTGGGGACTTCAATGCCAGAGAAGGCAAGGACACCGCCTCTTGGAGTGGCATCATTGGAAAATAAGGATTCGGAAATTGTAACAGCAATGGACTCCTCCTCATTCAGACCTGTGCCGAACACGAACTCCTGATCACCAACACAATTTTCCATCTTCCCAGGAGAAATAGAACATCGTGGACGCACCCTCGTTCGAAACACTGACACCTCATTGACTACGTCATCGTCAGGAGGAGTGACAAACAAGACGTTCGGGTGACAAAATCCATGTGTGGTGCCGAATGTTGGAAAGACCGTCGTCTGATTATCTCAAAAATAAATCAAACCACCACGGCGTCCTCAAGGGGTAAAAGTGCAAAAAACAAACAAACAAAAACAAACAAACAAACAAACAAACAAAAACGCAGCTGTCGTTTGAAAATATGTTGGATGACCGCCTAAAACCCAGTGCCGCAGCTAAACAAAAAGCAGAAACAGAGTGGAGAATCCTAAAAGACACAATTTACAACACTGCTATGGATCCTGAGTCCAGCCACCCGGAAGCGATGAAAATTCCAAAGACATCAACCAATTGCTGGCCGAGAAACACCTTCTCCACAAGGCATATTTGAACGACCCAAAGTCAACACCAAAAAAGATGCTTTCAATAACATTCGGAGAATAGTGCAGCAGAAACTTCGGCACATGCGGGACTCCTGGCTGAGCAGCAAAGCTGATGAAATTCAAGGCTTTGCTGACAGACATGATATGAAAAACCTCTATGACTCACTGAGGGCGGTCTATGGTTCTGCATCACCAGGCAAAGTTCCCCTCCTTAGTTCAGATGGGGGAACATTGGTCACTGATAAGAAAGAAATCCTTCAACGCTGGGCAGAGCATTTTAGCAACATCTTAAATGTAATCTTCTCCATCGATGATGAAGCCAGCAACTGCTTTCCTCAAGTCCCCACTAACGATACTCTTGCTGACCTGCCAACCATACTGGAAGTAAACAAAGCCATCTAGCAACTTTCCAGCGGCAAGGCGCCTGGTCCTGACTCTATTCCGGCAGAAATATACAAAGCAGGTGGACCGGTTCTAATAGAGCAGCTTCACAAAGTCTTTACAAACATATGGGTGAACGAGACCATGCCACAAGATTTCAAGGACGCGTTAATAGTCCACCTTTACAAACGTAAAGGAAACCGCCAATTCTGTGACAACCACCGAGGCATCTTCTTGCTCTCAGTTGCAGGGAAAATACTCGCCAGAATTCTTTTCAATCGCCTCACAGTCCATCTTGACCAAGGTCTTCTTCCTGAGAGTCAGTGTAGCTTCAGAAAAGAACGAGGAACTATTGACATGATTTTCGCTGCAAAGGCAGCTGCAAGAGAAATGTCAGGAACATAACTCCGAAATGTTCTCCACTTTCATTGATCTTACCAAGGCTTTGATACAGTCAGCAGAGAAGGACTGTGGAAGATTATGGCGAAATATGGTTGTCTGCAAAAGTGTGTCCAAATAGTGCAGTTATTTAATGATGGTATGCAGGCAAGAGTACAGGAAAATGGTGAGCTGTCTGAGCCCTTTCCTGTCACCAATGGAGTGAAGCAAGGCTGTGTCCTGGCACCAACACTGTTCAGCCTCATGTTTTCAGCTATGCTGACGAATGCCTTCGAAAACAACGACACTGGAATAGACATCAACTACCGCATGGATGGAAAGTTGTTCAATCTCAGAAGGCTGAAAGCTAAAACCAAAACTACCAGCGACACCGTCAGAGAGCTCCTGTTTGCTGATGATTGCGCTCTATATGCCAACTCAGAGGCAGACATGCAACACAATGTTTCAGCTTTCTCATATGCCTGTGCCAACTTTGGGCTCAATATCAACTTGGAGAAGACTGTAGTTATGTACCAGCCAGCTCCAGGGATTAATCACACCGTGCCGAATATCAAAGTGAATGGTCATAGACTAAATGTTGTGGACAAATTCACCTATCTTGGCTGCACTGTGTCACAAGCTGCTACAATAGAGGACAACGTGAATGCAAGAATCTCCAAGGCCAGCGCGGCCTTTGGCAGACTGTACAAGAATGTATGGGACAGAAATGGAATAAGTATGCAAACAAAGCTGAAAGTCCACAAAGCAGCCGTATTATCTACATTGCTATGCTATATGCTTGTGAAGCATGGACTGTATATCAGCGTCACGCTAAGAAATTAAACCACTTCCACACAGTCTGCCTTAGGAAGCTTTTGAAGATTAAATGGTAAGACAAGATCCCAGACACTGAAGTCCTAAAAAGAGCGTCTATGCCCAGTATCCACACTATACTAATGAAGAATTAGATTCGCTGGGCTGGTCACTTAGCTCGCATGCCAGATCACAGGTTCCCCAAACGAATTTTTTACGGCGAGTTGCGTTGTGGTAAACGCTCCGAGGGCGGCCAAAGGAAACGATTTAAAGACATTCTGAAGATCTCACTAAAAGCTTTTGGAATTCATCCTGACACTTGGGAGACTGCTGTCAAAGACCGAAATTCGTGGCGTACATCATTACACAAGGGTGCAGTCACTTGTGAAGCAAACAGGACTGCACGAGTTGTGAATAAAAGGCTGGGCAGAAAAACCACTGCAGAAAATCCTCCTCCAGAAATGCCAAGCATTCTTTCCCCACATTGTCAAAGAACATTTCGAGCCAAAATAGGCCTTATCAGT
The DNA here is from genome assembly GCA_014155875.1 of Cepaea nemoralis. Classification (NCBI taxonomy): domain Eukaryota; kingdom Metazoa; phylum Mollusca; class Gastropoda; order Stylommatophora; family Helicidae; genus Cepaea; species Cepaea nemoralis. Next base: position 220,771 of record JACEFZ010020339.1, read on the forward strand.
CATCTTAGAACCCACGGCTCCATACTTTCAACCCCACTGGATGAAATGAATGGTCATCATCATTCTTGATTCTTCTTCTTTCGTTCGCCTAAATTATGTTTTTAACTGCAATGTTGTCTCTTGTATGAATCTAACAGTCTTTTTTAGTTCATTCAGCGGTCCATAGAGTTTATCTTCCACTGTTGTCTCTCTAGGCCAGAAGGTTCGCCTGGATATGTTGTAGTTTGGGCAATCCTGGAGTATGTGCTCTGCTGTCTGCGACGCCAAACCACATGTGCACATGGCTGAGTCACCAATCTTGAATTTTGTATACATGTGGTTGCGTAATCTATTGTGTCCTGTTCTGAGGCGTAGGAGAATGACCTGTTCTGGTCTGTCCATAACGTGGTAGTCGTCTTGAGTAAGGTTTGGTGGCCTTCTGACTAATTTGATCATTCTTTTCTTTTGGTGGTATGTAATAGGCACATCTGGTTGTTCTTCTTGTGCTCCTTCCTTAGCCAATCGATCAGCTCTGTCGTTTCCGGGGATTCCACAGTGGGATGGTATCCACTGTATGGTGATCTTACGATGACTGCTAAGTTCAGAAAGTAGTGTCCTCAGAACTGGCAATTTCCCAGACAGGAGCGCCTCTGTTACGGATTTTGCATCTGTCAATATCACCACAGGTTGTGTACCATGGCTGGTATTTTGTAATTTCTCTGTGGCTATCTTGATTGCCTCAATTTCAGCATCATAATTATGGCAGTACTTTCCTGTTGGAATTCTGGCCGTGTCTCTAGTATTATTTGGGTATTCTATATACACTCCCGCTCCTCCATTTCGAACAGCATTTTGTGCTGACCCATCTGTGTAGACTCGGATCCAGAGGTCCTGTGGGTATTCGTCATCAAGGAAGCTGAGAGTGGCTGTTCTGCGCTGTACACTGTTCTGTTCTTCCTTGTCAAATATTCCTCTCACTTTTGACTGGATTTGTAGTGATATTCTATGTTCATCTTTCCACGGGGTTCGCTCTGGAATAGTTGTCAGGGGGATATCAACTGTGGGAAGATCGATGGTTTCTCTGCAGAGTTGTTTGGCCTGGTGGATGAAACTACTTCTTTTCAACCGCCCCATAGCTAAGATTTCAAATCTGTTCTTCATAGGGTGGCCTGGCAAGCTGAGAAACTTTTCTGCTTGTATTAGTGTTTTTGTATCTCTGCGTTCTCTTAAAGACCCGTATTCCTGGTGTGGTCGTATGCTCTGTTGGTAAACTTTGCTAAGTATTTTCCCACTGGCTCTCCAAGTGGTTCCACTTAGCTTTCTCAGGATGGCTATTTTCCTTCTGGCCTTTGCTGCTGCTTTTTTGATGTGTTTTCTCCATGTCAGCTTGTCGTCGAATGTTACACCTAGGTATGTTGGTTCCTTATCTTCTCTTAGGGGTGTTCCATTTATCTGAATGCTCCCTGCCTTTTGTTTCGGAGAAAGGGTAAATAGAGTAGTGCTGCACTTGTCAGTGTTTATGCTGATACACCATCTATCCGCCCATGCAACAAATGTATCTACAGCTCTTTGTAGCAATATGGTGGCCACTGATGCATGTTCATTTGCGCTCCACAAAACCAAGTCATCAGCGTACATTGCCGCTTTAATTCCATTGGGTAGATTAGCAACAAGATCATTGATGAAGATTAGAAAAAGTGTTGGGGACAGGACTCCGCCCTGGGGAACACCGTGACGCAATAGTACTTTCTTGCTCTTGAGACCGTCTATCTGTACTCGTGCTCTTCTGTTGTGCAAGTATGCTTTTACCCACTTGTACATTCTTCCATTGACTTTACAGTTTCTCAGTTTCTTCAACAGACCTTCTTTCCAGACTTTGTCAAAGGCTTTCTTCAGATCTATCCAAGCCGCAAGTACCAGCTTCTTCTCTTGGAATGCATCCTCAACTTCTTGAGAGAGGTAGGTTGTCTGATCTTCCGTAGAGTAGCACTGCCTAAAGGCAGCCTGTTGTGGCACAAGGATGTTTTCACTTTCAATGTACCACTGTAGTCTGTGATTGATGACGCGTTCCATTGTTTTGCAGAGACAACTGGTGAGGCTAATGGGTCTGTAGCTGGAGGCAATGGAACTGTCTTTCCCAGATTTTAGGAGGGGTATCATGATTGCTTCTCTCCAGACTTGTGGAACACTGCCTAAGGTCCATGTATTATTAAAGATCTGTAACAGCTTTGCTTTGGCCTCTGTTCCTAGGTTCCTGATTATTTCATTGGAGATACCATCAGCTCCTGGTGATTTTCTCATTTTCAGTTTTGAAATGGCTAGCTCCAGTTCACTGAATGTGATAGGTGTCTCCATAACCTCATGTACAACTTCATTCTGTCCTGTATTTTGCCATTTCTCTCGAATCTCCTGTTGTTTCTCTGGACTAATTTCAATATTGTTATCTTGTGCGAATGAGTCCGCAAAATGGTCAGCTGCTTGCTTTCCTGTTAAGGTGTTTCCGTCTTTATGTAGCGCAATTTTTGAGTTTCTCCCTGTGCCCTCATCGTTAAGCTGTTTTATTAGCCTCCATAACTTTCTTGTGTCTTTTTCAAAGTTCAGTGACTCTGTTTTCTCCTGCCAGCTTTTCCGTCTAGCCTGCAGTTGGGCCCTTTGAAATTTGGCTTTTGCGTGCTGATATTTATTGTGGTGCTCTTGGCTGGGATTGGCCTCTGCTTGTTTTCTACATATATCCACATCATTATGCAACTGTTCCAGTTCACTATTCCAGTAGGGTTTATAATGTTTACGGGCTCCTCTTGGTATTGTTTCGCGTGCTGCCTTAGTATGCATTTCCCAAACTCTTCAACTACTTTATTTATGTTCTTCTCAGTGTTCAGGTTTCTAACCAGTATGCTAGTGCGATGCTTGTACATTGCCCAGTCTGCTTTCTTGTAGTTCCACCTCGAGATGGTGCTGCTTTCACTTACAAGCTCATTTTCTACAGTTAGAAAGACTGGCCGATGGTCACTGCCACCAAGTTGTTTCCCAACAATTCGTGTAATGTTCCACTCCAGGTCTGGTGAATGAAACGCCAGGTCAGGTGTAGTTGTAGAGTGCCATGATCTCGAGTAGAAGGTATGTGGGTCAGACGGCTTGTTAATCAGGATGAATCTATTCTCATCCTGCCAATCTTCCAATCTCTCTCCTCTCTGGTCCATGTGATCATAGCCCCAGCTCTGCGAATGGCTGTTGAAGTCGCCACACACAATCATTTTTCCTTTTAATGGTAGTGTGTCCAGTGCCCGTGGGCGGTCATTTGGACAGTAGTAATTGATCAGGTGAAAGTCTGTATTGTCTGTCTTAAGTTTAAGTGCCTGATACTCAGCCCCTTCCATGTGAATTTCAATGTGGGAAGCAGGAATGTTGTTTTTGACAAGAGTCAGTATCCCACCCTTTCTCCTGTCCTTTCGGTCAGATCGGTAACACTGGTAGCCTCTGATTTTGAAGGCTATATTTTCGTTCAGGTGAGTTTCTTGCAAGCAACATACACTTACATTTTCATTGGCCAAGATGTTTTCTAGTTCTATTCTTTTTTTGGTGATACCCTCTGCATTCCAGTGCATTATTTTAAGTCTTTGTTTGGTATGGCCAAACGGTCTATTTTCAGGCCCTCTGGCTCCGCTGGACATCTGAGAAGGACCTCCCTTATTTGTGGTTAGACCCTTACGAGGCATAAAGCCCGGCACTGCACCTGTCTGTGGGACCAGAGCAGGGCGAGCACCATAACATGTAGCAGTTGTCGACATAATTCACGGCGTTATTGCGTGGCAGCCTGATTTCTGTGGTGCGCCTCCTGGCTGGCTGCCTCCGTCTTCAGCACCTATCCTTTGCAAGAGTAGACTATGGTCTTACTCGACACACGAGCACATAATGCTGTTCCTCAGGTTTGTTATTTATAGATCATTCTTGATGAACAAACAACTGTGTTGAATATATACATTACATTTGACAATTCTCATTTGGGTATACCCTCATTTGTAATGCGTTGTTAATATCTCTAGATATTAATATTGATTCCATGCTGTTGAAAGCATTTTTGACGCCTGGGTTACGGACGCAGTTCGTAATCCCGCATACCGCGTTCGAAACACAGCTGTGGGCGATTTGGCAGCAGACCATCTTATGTTGGGTTCAGAAAGCAATGGCAAACTACTGAACGTAAACTTGCCAAAAGATCACAAACAGCCAACAAATACTGGGGTTGACGGTTATGTCCTGTAAATGATATGCAATTAATTTTTTGATTTCTGTTCCTTTACTTTACTTACCCACAATTCCCCGTAAACATGGTGGCGCCCATAGTTCAAGTTACAAACATAACGTACTTCTCTATTTTTTGGACTTGGTCCCACACGCCAGTCTAGGCCCTAGGCACTCGACACTCCGCTATCAGAATATTGCAAGGTATTGCTATTTTAATAGTCGAATTCTTGTATGTTACGATTGCTTTTTTGTGAGCATCAAAGATGTGTTGCAAGGTCACTCTTAATTGCTGTTGTGCTGTGTTAACTGACTGTCGTTTACACTACACTGTGACTGTGGTGACTCAGTGAGCTGATGACTGATGATGATTGATATAATTATATTATAATATTGATACTATACTGATTACTGATGCAGTTCGTAATCCCGCGATTTGGCAGCAGACCGCCTTGCTACTTGCGTTGGTGTTTTAACGAAATAGTATGGGTGCCGGCCGTTCAGAAAGCAGTGGCAAACTACTGAACTGAACGTAAACTTGCCAAGACTCAAGAGGTCACTAACAGCAAAAAGAAAACAAATCAAAATGCTGTTGTTGACTGAACTACGAGTCCTGTAACGAATTTCAATATGCAACTAATCAATTAACTTTGGTATTCTGATTAATAGGTATTCTGATCACGATATTCTAATTGGGTATTTACCAATGAGATCACCACAGATAGAGAGGCCTTGATAAACCAAATCCAACAGTACCTCAATGATGCCTGTACATCAATTAGCACAGATATGCATATTTGAGTGTTGTGATCTTAAACAAAGAGATCCTAATGAATCCACTCTCTGGGCATATTTCCTTCGTGTCCCAGTCAAAGTGATAGCTGTATTGATCAAAATTTGTTTTCTTACTAATGTAACTTATTTGTTTTAAAACGAACACCTTAGCAACCATACATCATTGCGATCGGGGTAGCGAAGCCTAACTGCTCGTCATATATTTTTACATATGTTGCATCGTGACCTACTTAGAAATTAAAAATGGCCACAAATTACTTATTATTCATTAATTACCACATGCATTCTTAATGTTATTTTTAAAACCGGGCAAGCTATACCTTTTACTTTTATTATGCGGAATGATGCTACTGATCTAACTGGTACTTTCCTGTTTCGATAGCATGCGCTGCGATCTAATTAGCATGCGCTGCGATCTAATTAGCAATTAAAAATGGCCTTCAATTAATTACGACATGCATTCTTAATGTTAGCCTTAAACCCTGGCAAGTTGCATCTTTTATTATTATGTGGAATTATGCTACGCACGTTATGGGTACTCTCCTGTTTCAATAGCATGTGTTGTGACTAATTAACCCTAATTAGCAATTAAAAATGGCCACCAATTAATTTTTATTTTTAATTACTAATTATAGTTGACTTGAGAAGTTAGGTCTCATTATCCCTATTGCAATGGTGTATGGTGCTAAAATGTTCGTTTAAAAACAAAACAGTTATAGTAGCAAGAGCTCAGTTAATGGATTCTTGAAGTATTTCTTTGTTCAAAATCACAACACTTAATATATCTATATTGACATTCATACAGGCTTCATTGAGGTGCCGCTGGATTTGGTTTCTCAAGGCCTCTGTAGCTGTGGTGGTGCTCATAAGCCAATACTCAATTAGAAAAACATGATCAAAGTAATGCAACATTAACATTAAAAAATTTAGTCTTAAAAAATTATCACCATGATGTCACTCAGAAAATTCATTTTCTGAGTATGATGGGGTCCAAGCAGAAAAAGTCTGCAACAAACACTGGCATTGATGAACAATAATGAGAGATGCAAAGATATAAGACAAAGGCTGCAGATTTAAAAGTTACTAATCTAACAGTATTTACTCATTTACAGTTCATTCTAAAATTAAAATTGTACTGCCAGTCTGTGCGAGATTGACTCAAACAGATCATAGACGGATATGAAATCTGACTTAAAAAATGTTTAGTCATGTTAAATGATAGAAAAAAGTAAAAGTATACAAATAAATTATGAATAACCTTTAATCTTGTGTTCTTTTTAACTTTAGTAGTTCAAATTGCACGTTTTAAGTGTAAAAAGAATATGCCTAGCCCGATCGATATGCGCAGCACCGCCATTTCGGATTTCCAATTGCAAATGTGAAACAAGATCTCTGCAAAAATAATTTTTTTTCTACCACAGATCCAGCGAGATGTATGTAAAAATGGATGCGGAATTCGAAAATCCATTGAAAAACATGTTTATATACTTAATCAACCTCTAGAAAATAAAATTAATTACGGTATTCAAAATAATTGAATTTATTTCAAAGACGAGATAATTTCCACCTATTTCTATGCACAGAATGTTAGACGGACATATTCTGCAGAAACTAAGAGGTGCGTGTTATTGTCACCTGATATTTGAATGAACGGATGCTGTCAGAAACATGCATGGTCCTTTCATAGCCATTTTTGGGGACTCAATGGATCCTTCTGGGCTGGCGCGGAATATTATTTCCAGTTTAGGATCTAATGGCGTTAGAAAATGGAATCGCTATTGAACTAACTATTTTTTAAACTTGATACTGATTAGTAGCCATTTTAGTAACATTTTCTAAATTACTTTTTAATTATATAATAACCTGCGTTGTTGGATACCTCTTGAAAAACAAAAGAACACAAATCCAATGGCACCTTATTAAAGTCTGTAGGTCAATTCTAAGCCATATTAATGTTTGTATGTTAGTTATATCATTTAATATCAACGAAGAAAAAATACTATTTGAGCACCTTGATCAAGTGTGACCTAAACACTGAGATCACTGTTTTCTTTAAACACATACGCTTATGTAACTTTTTTTATTTGTGAACAAAGACTTTAGCAACCATATATAATTTTATTCGTAATAATGAGACCTAAATTTTTGAAATATTTTGTCATTTAATCACATGCATTCAAAATGCTACCCATTAACATAAATAGAACCAAATAATGTTATATTATGCTTATTGACTGATTGAGGCGCGGCTGGCCGAGTGGCTAGAACGCTGGACTCCCATTCGGGAGACCCGGGTTCGATCCCTCGGTAAGGTGTGGGATTTTTTTTCTGTCAGGGGCAAAAAGAAAATCATAACCTGCACAGTTCGCGGCGACTCCACTAGCCAGGCGGCCTTAATTCCTCAGATTCAAAGACCCCCCCTGCCATACACCGCAAGGTACAATATTGGCAGTAAATAACATTGACTGATTCACTGCCAAATAAAAAGTGAGTTTGGACCAAACAGAAATTGATAGCAGAAAATGGGAAGTGTCATAGTAATGATCTAAAAATGGTAGCAGCGATATTGTATTATATATCAAATTAAAGGAAATTGCACAAGGAACACGTCAGTATTGATACTATTTTATTATATATACATTATCATAATGTTAGAATTTGTAAAAAAAAACAATTTTGAAGACAGGTGATAATTCCAATTAAATTTACTGAATAATGATAAATACACCACTTTTCTTCACCATTATCACAAGAATTGTTCTTCAGCATCATCAACACACAATTAAAACATCATATTTTGAAACACATCATTTTGACACAAAATGGAAAAAGTTAAGAAAACACGAGGCAGATTTATACTCATTAGAATGAGAACCAGTATATATACTATTTTCTAATTAGTTTTAATTATTATTCTTTTAAATTTAATTATTTAAATACTTCTCAGCTTATTTGTGACAGGCAAAGCAAACTTAGGGGCACAAGTGTGGCCCATTAGAGCAAGCATAATTCCACATGTGCCATCATTTGATGAACTTTCACTGTTAGGTTTATTTTCCATAATGTCCACCGGCTTAATAACCACATTACTGCATGTGCTATCAGTTTTAGAATATTTTACAAAGTCTTTTAAATCAGAATAATTATAACCTAAAATTATTTAAAACAATCTGTTGTAAATCAACGAGGTCGAGAACCGGAGGGCATTGCCAATTCTAAAATAATACAAACAAACCAGTTTCACAAGCTAGTTTTCTCAAAACCTGCTTTCTCAATGCTTCTTGTCCGATATTGCTCGAAAGGCATTTCTTTTTACTTGTAAATTTTCATTTACCAGGCACTAAAATTGTGAAAGATACTGAAAATGAAATAAATAACGCACTGTCAACATTCAGCTGATCAGTTGGCTCTTGGCAATTTAGGGTAGTTAAATTGAGCTGATTAATCGACTCTTGGCAGTGAATCAGTTAAAAAGTAAAAAAACAAAAACATATCATAACGCCTAAGAAACCATAAGGTTTTCATTTGGAGATTAGTGAATGAAACATAAAGGTCATGTTGCTGCTGTAACTTTATGTTTCAACCTGATTAATAGGTTCAAAATGGCTGCCAATAAGTTACTGTTTTTTATGCTGTTGAATGTTTGCATTGCTATGGCCAGTCTATGTCCGATTTCATTTGATCAGTTCCCATTGTTGTTGAATGTTGAGCTGGGATGAACCTAACACAACAACAACAACATAAAATCCTTATAGTCCATATACTTTTGTCTGCCCCAATGTAAAATTCCATATCTCAGTAACCAGCTGAGAGAAAATGATGAGATTTAGCATATAACCTTATCATGGTGTCCACCCAACAAAATTTTTTTTGTTCTGGAGATTTTACAGCATATTTCAAAGTTTGTTTATATGTGGTATATAATTTACGGGACAGAGATGAAGTGCACAATATTAGAAGTATTACATCTTCACGAGGAAACATGAGCGTTCAATAGTAAATTTTCACGTTGTTCATGGGGATTGGCCTTACGAAAAGAGCCTTGAGAAGTGAAACGGGGAGTGTTCAGTGGTGTCGCAGTATCTTCAGAGGTGTGTCATTAATGTGGGTCCTTTCATATAAGGCTTCACGTTTAGAAAGTACAATCAATCAATCATGTGCCATGCCAGAAAGCGTGGGCGGTCATGACTTGCCATTTCACTCGATCACCAGTGTCGTGGATCAGCTCAGTGTTCCTGTCTCGTCCATGCCATGTGGCCAAGCCATCCAGGTATTTTCCTCTCGGTCTTCCTCTTGGTCTGTTCCCTTTCGATCTTGCCAGTTGTCACCAAGTTCTCCAATCCATTTCTTCTCATAACATGTCCAAAAAATTTTGACTGTCTACGTCTAATTTCTCTAATCAGTTTACGATGTTCATTTGTCTCCTGTAGTACTTGGTCATTGGTTTTTCTGTCTGTCCATGGTATTCTTTGCTTTTTCCTCAGAAACCACATTTCTGCAGCACATCAGATGTTTTTCAGCTTGACTGCTCATTGTTCAAGTTTCACATCCATACAAAAGAACAGGCTCTATGTATCCCCTCAACACTCTTTTTCTCGTTTCAATTGACATCTTTTTATTGGTCAGAATGTTTTTCATCTTGCTAAAGGCTACTTTCGCCATGGCGATTCTTGTTCTAATCTCTTCAAGGCATCTCCCATCAGATGTTATGACTGTTCCAAGATAATTGTACCGATTCACTTGTTGAAGAATATTTCCATTTACTTGTATATTACATTGTGGCACTTCTTCCTTCCTAGTGACGACCATAACCTGAGTATTTTTACAATTTAATTCTAACCCCAGTTGCTCACTGTGTACAACAACCGCATCTACTAATTGTTGCAGGTCCTGCGCATTGTCTGCAATTAATACTGTATCATCTGCATATCTAATGTTATTGATGTTTCGTCCTCCAATGCTGATTCCATTTATATCCTCTACATTTCTGAAAATATTTTCACTGTATAGGGAAAAAAGATCTGGAGACATCACACATCCCTGCCTAACACCTCTCTTAATTGGCTGATACTGTCCCACTTCATTATCAATCCTTATTGCAGCTTGTTGTTTCCAATATATGTTTTTTATAAGTCTAATGTCTTTCCCATCAATTTGTAGATCTGCAAGCATATCCACCATGTTGACATGTCTAACTCTATCAAAAGCCTTTGTATAGTCAATAAAGCAAAGATGTATATCCTTGTTTACTTCTATAGCACGTTCAATATCTGTTCGCAGCAAATACACAGCATTTACTGTACCCTTTCCTTCTACAAACCCACATTGTTCTTCCCCTATTTCAGGTTGTATCTTCTTCCTCACTCTTTGCATGATAATTCTTAGCAAAATCTGTGTGATGTGACTCATTATACTAATTGTTCTATGTTGATCACATTCCAAGGTTCCTGATTTCTTTGGGATTGCAATAAATACAGAGTTACATAATTCAGGAGGTATATCTCCAGTATCATATAATGTGTTCATCAGTCTGGTGCATTTCTGTTGTGATGTTATCTACACCGGGGGCCTTGCCAGCTTTCATATGCTTAAGAACATTTCGAACCTCCATCTCCAAAATTGGCGGTCCTTCATTATTAAATCTAATATCATACTGTTCGTCTCTGTTATCATCATAAAGGTGTTTCACATAATCTGTCCATACATGTAGAATCTGGTCTTTTTCTATTATAATTTTGCCATCTTTAGTTTTTAGACACCCTGTTGATGTACTTGTTTTTTTATTAGTAAGTTCCTGAATTCTTTTGTGCACTAATTTGGTATTTTGACTGTTGTGTTGGTTTTCAATTTCTAAGCACTTTTCCTCAAGCCATGATTCTTTTGCCTCCTTACATAATATTCTGACTTGTCTGTGAATTTCTTCATATTTGACATAATTATTTTTGAGTCTTCTTGTTTCCATGAGGTGTAAAATTTCTTCAGTCATCCATTTCTTACGACCCACCTTCTTTAATTTTGGAATAGTTGTTTCTGCAGCCATATTGATTGAATTCTTCAACGTTTCCCATTGATCATCCACATCCTGGAATAATATCTCTAGATCAGACAATATTTCAAATCTGTTCTGTACTTCTATGTTGAATTTGTTTTGTATTTTCTTGTCATTACTCAATGTATACAAATCATATTTAGTGTTTCCTGTTATATACTTGACTTTCTTCAACTTTATCCTCAATGTTCCTGTGAGTAATCTGTGGTCACTATAACAATCAGCACTGGGAACTGTTTTTCCTACTGTTAGCGCGTTTCTAAATCTTCTGCTAATGAGAATGTAGTCAATCTGGTTTCTAATCCTGCTATGATGACTCCTCCATGTCCATAATATTCTAGGGTGTTGCTTAAACCAGGTGCTACAATCATTTCCTGTTCTTTTGCCCACTCCACGAGTCTGTATCCTCTTTCATTTCTCTCTCCTAAACCATAGTTTCCTACTGTGTATCTATCCCCTTGATTTCCTACTTTTGCATTGAAGTCCCCTATTATGATGTTTATTTCTGAATTTTTACATTTCTTTAAGGCAGCCTCTATGTCATTATAAAATTCTTCTACACTATCTTCACTGGATTCTCCTGTTGGGGCATATACTTGAATAATATTTATGCTAAAAGGTTGCCACTTAATTTAACTAGTAGAACTCTGTCCGACACGGCCCAATATCCTTGAACAGATTTTGATGTTTTCCGGTCCAAAATAATTGCCACTCCCCTATGACGATCTTCACCTCCAGAATAAATAATCTTGAAATCGTCATCTATCTTGATGCCTGATCCTGTCCATCTCGTTTCGCACATACCTAAAATATTAATTTTTTCCCTTTCAATTTCTTGTTTTATGTTCTCTAATTTTTCGTCGTCGTTTAACGTCCTAACGTTCCATGTTGCTAATTTTAACGTCTCTGTCCTTGTCTTGCGATGATCAGTCTTTAAGCGAATCATGATATACTAGGCACTTTTAAAGAGGTAGTTTGCCGTTGCTTTCCTCTATGGCAGTGACCGTACTAGTCGGAGACCGCAGCCATTGACTCAAGAAGAGCTCCTCTGCCTGCCATCGTGAAGTCGAGACCATGACCAACAAATATCTGGCGGCTGCCCTCAAAATTCAATCCACCACCTGCCTTCCGTGGCTTCTTTTGAAAACTTCCAATAAAAGAGCACAAAATAACATCACATAATCCACAGGAAAACACTATTCACAGGAAATCCATAGGAAATGACACGAAATCCAAAGGAAAACACTAAATAGAATCCCCCCGAAAAGTAACGCGTCATTTTGCCGCCTTTGTACCGGAATTTTTAAAACAAAAAAAAACAAAAAGGGAGGGGAAAAAAAGTACAAGGGAGGTAGAAATATCATTTGCGAGCAACTGCATTTAGGAGCCACGAGAAGCAGATACCTACGTGAAATAAGGGAAATGCGCAAATAAAATTATGACATAGTGTATTTGGATGAAACCTGGATCAATGCGCACCACACAAGTGAAAAGGAATGGCAATCAGTGGACGGAAAGATAACGCGATATGTGCCCAGTAGTAAAGGACAGCGTTTCGTCATAGCCCATGCTGGTAGTACTCAAAATAGGTTTACTACAGAATGCTGGACTTCGTGTTCGTATCAAAGCATACAGACAATAGGATTATCATAATGAGGATGAATGGCAATGTATTTAGCGATTGGCTCGAGAATACAGTGCTTCTATCCCTAGATAGACCGTCTTGTCTAATTATGGACAATGCATCATATCACAATGTAGTTGCCCAAGAAGTACAAAATACCTACGGCATTGATGCATGACAAGGCAGACGTGGTTGCGGCCTTGTGGGAGCACGTGTACACCTCAGAGGAGCAAATGGATCACCATAGTCTGGCAAGAATGAGGCAGCGAGGAGTGACGAGGGGATCTGGCCGAGGCTCGACGCTCAGAGGAAAGGCGAGACGGACATATAATCAGGTTGCTACTGGAATTATTGGTGTTGGAACTCTTCAGCTGGCTGCTGAGGATGGGGACGGAGCGCTTATGGGAATGACCCGAATGCTGTGATGTCGGTTTCTAAATCAATCAATCAATCAATCTATTCAAATTGTCTGACGTCAAGATACTAACTCATGACCGCGCTATTAAAAATTGATAAAAGTTGCTGGAAAAAATATGAAGGACCATGTGTTGAAAGAGGAAGATGACTATTGGAGAAAGGATGGATTGAATTTATGCAACCGATAGCAGTCATCAACCTACTGGAATCGTCCGACACCGATTAAGGTCTGGGCAGATCGCAGATATTAATCCACATGCACACCTACTGGGATATTTTGCTCCACATATTCAGAAGAATTGCAGGCCCTAAACATTACAGCATCGGCATAAACAATACAACTTGTTAATGGCAACAGTTTGTATTCCACAGTGATGAATTTTCAATTCCGTAAGCCCTCAATGGTGACAAACAACTGACATTGAAAAAACAAAAAGCTCTAGATGCACTGAATACCAACCGAAGAGTAATATTGCGGTGGGAACTGACATATTGTGGCATAACAAGAAACGTGAGAAGAAACACGTTGTCAAATGAGGGGACAACACACGAACATACGAATCATTCTATAAACTTCAATGAAAAGAGGACCAACATCTTGACCGTTAAGAAGGAAGTCCCACTACAGAGACATTCACAGCTATATTCGTCAGTGCAAAACAGGTAATCATGTTCCAGTCTCAGCAGAGTAGACATTGCACCCACTCCCATACGAAATCTGGATACGCCTTGTATTTGTCATCCGAAACTGGCGGGGGCATTGGCATTACTGTAAAACAAGTTTGTTAGCGAGAAATCACTAGTTTTTCACCAGTACATCAAAGAAATGTCGTCGCTTTCCATGATTTAAGTTGCTTTTGTACCTTATCAAAGACATATTCCTTGGGTGGGGGTAAATATAAGACGGCAGGAAAAATTTCATAACGATGCAACAGACAGTTTTCAAAATAATTGATCATGAATGAAGGCATTCTTTTTGGGACAGACTATAATATGCCTTTATGGCATGTGAACAGACCATCTTCATGTTACTTAAACTTTTTATTGTTTATTATCAGGACAGAATCAGCAAGCACAATCATTATCACATGAAGTTACCCGCCCGACTTACCACCAATCAAACCCTTTCCCATTTTCTGAATTTGCATTTCACCATGCAGTTACTGATGACACAAACACACACAAAACATTCTGAATGAAATTAGAGCTCACAGTGTTGCATGAATCACTCAGCTCAGTAGCTGTGCCACAAAACTGGGTCCACCAAGTCCAAAAATGGGGGAAATGCACTAGCAAACTGTGTCCAGAGACAATTAGTTCTCCAAGATATTAATGACCCGCCTGCCTATCCGCTATGTTGGCTGGTATTGTGCCATAGGTTCTTTATACTGTTTAATGTCTGTATTGCTTTGGCCAGTTTGATTTCTTTTGATCAGTTCCCATTGTTGTCTGTTGAACTGGGATGAACCTAACAACAACAACAACAACATAATAATAATAATAATAATAATAATGAACCTAACACAAGAACAACAACATAATAACCTTGATATGCTTTTATGTTGTGTGAACAACTTGATGTTACTGAGACTTCTTATTTCTTCCATCAGGACTTCAACTTTCATGCTTCATCATGTCTGCTACTAGAGAGGAAGATACAGTCCATGACACCACCCAAGCACTGTTTAGCCCCAATGAAGAGGCAGTTACCCAGATTATGAGCCTTGGATTTTCTAGGAATGCGGCAATTCGGGTGAGTTAAATTTGTGTTTGAATTTAGTTGTCCCATGGGAAATGCCTGGCACAACCTTGAAAAAGACAAAACGACCTTGAGGAAACCTTGAAACCCCCGTGAAAATGGCTGGTAAATTTGGTTTATGACCCTGCATTGTACAATCAGAAATAATACTTTGCATTAAGATAGTACATTGTTGCAGCACTTTCATTAAGTTATTCCATCGTTCATGTGCCATGCTGATAAGTGTGGGCAGTCATGTTCTGCCATCTCACTCGATCACCAGAGTCGTGGATCAGCACTGTGTTCCTGTCTCGACCACGATAAGACTGCAGTACATGATATTCTTGGCATCTGTAAAGAAGGTTGTTTGAGTTAGTTAGTTTTCAGTTATTTAAACCAAATATGCTGTTACCAATGACAACAATCACTTTAATTGTACTGTAAAGTTTAATAGCTTTTTGTACTTTTATTGATTGTACTTGCTCGCCTTGAGCCCAAGCCTAGTCCATACACGTACTATTGGTTTTAGTGCACTGGACTGATCTTTGCAATTGGATTAGCAAGGAAACCTTGAAACCCCCGTGAAAATGGCTGGTAAATTTGGTTTATGACCCTGCATTGTACAATCAGAAATAATACTTTGCATTAAGATAGTACATTGTTGCAGCACTTTCATTAAGTTATTCCATCGTTCATGTGCCATGCTGATAAGTGTGGGCAGTCATGTTCTGCCATCTCACTCGATCACCAGAGTCGTGGATCAGCACTGTGTTCCTGTCTCGACCACGATAAGACTGCAGTACATGATATTCTTGGCATCTGTAAAGAAGGTTGTTTGAGTTAGTTAGTTTTCAGTTATTTAAACCAAATATGCTGTTACCAATGACAACAATCACTTTAATTGTACTGTAAAGTTTAATAGCTTTTTGTACTTTTATTGATTGTACTTGCTCGCCTTGAGCCCAAGCCTAGTCCATACACGTACTATTGGTTTTAGTGCACTGGACTGATCTTTGCAATTGGATTAGTTTTCCCTTTTACCAGTATCCCTCGCCGTCAGGTGAATCCACTCTAACTTCAGAGGTACTTGTTATTTACGTCCCCCAAGTCAAGGATGAGAAGTCAACATATTTAGTCCAACTGACCAGTGTAGGGTTTGAACCCCCTACCTCATCATCAGTACACCGAATGTTTAAGAACCAGTGCTCTTATCCATTCAGCCATGGGCTTCCGTACATGTTTTTATTTGTAAGAATGGTTGTGGTTACTCGTCTCGCTTCTAATTTTTTATTAAAAATGTTTGTATGGGTGACATGTTTATTGTATGCTACCAGGCTTCATTTCTGTAATTGTTGTTGTGATGTTTGGTGGTCGGGTGTGTTTTCTGATCCAAGCTTATGTTATATGTTGTGATGTTTCGTAGGGTCATTTGTGTTTTCTGATCCAAGCTTATGTTATGTGTTGTGATGTTTGGTGGTAGGGTGTGTTTTCTGATCCAGGCTTATGTTATGTGTTGTGATGTTTCGTGGTGGTCGGTTGTGTTTTCTGATCCAAGCTTATGTTATATGTTGTGATGTTTCGTGGTGGTCGGTTGTGTTTTCTGATCCAAGCTTATGTTATGTGTTGTGATGTTTGGTGGTAGGGTGTGTTTTCTGATCCAAGCTTATGTTATATGTTGACAATTTTTGTTTTTGTATTCATTGTTATGTTATACTTATGTTGTATGTTGGCAGGCTGTTACTGATTCTTCATTGGAACTAGTAGTAACAATTAGATAGCAGGAGTGTTGGTATGATTTTGCTGCCTGTTCATTGATGTATTGTGTATTGATAGACATTGTTATGTTGTATGTTGACTAGCTTTGTTTCACTGCTCATTGGTATGTTGTGTTTTTGCAAGCTTTGATTCTCTGTTCTATGTTATATTTTGACAGGCTTTGATTCTCTGATATATGTTATATATGTTGACAAGCTTTGATTCTCTGATATATATGTTATATATGTTGACAAGATTTGATTCTCTGATATATATGTTATATATGTTGACAAGCTTTGATTCTCTGTTGTATGATATATGTTGACAAGCTTTGATTCTCTGATATATGTTATATGTTGACAAGCTTTGATTCTCTGATATATGTTATATGTCGACAAGCTTTGATTCTCTGATATATATGTTATATGTTGACAAGCTTTGATTCTCTGATATATGTTATATATGTTGACAAGATTTGATTCTCTGATATATGTTATATATGTTGACAAGCTTTGATTCTCTGATATATGTTATATATGTTGACAAGCTTTGATTCTCTGATATATGTTATATGTTGACAAGATTTGATTCTCTGATATATGTTATATGTTGACAAGATTTGATTCTCTGATATATGTTATATATGTTGACAAGATTTGATTCTCTGATATATGTTATATATGTTGACAAGATTTGATTCTCTGTTATATGTTATATGTTGACAAGATTTGATTCTCTGATATATGTTATATATGTTGACAAGCTTTGATTCTCTGATATATGTTATATGTTGACAAGATTTGATTCTCTGATATATGTTATATGTTGACAAGATTTGATTCTCTGATATATGTTATATATGTTGACAAGCTTTGATTCTCTGTTATATGTTATATATGTTGACAAGCTTTGATTCTCTGATATATGTTATATATGTTGACAAGCTTTGATTCTCTGATATATGTTATATATGTTGACAAGATTTGATTCTCTGATATATGTTATATGTTGACAAGCTTTGATTCTCTGATATATGTTATATATGTTGACAAGCTTTGATTCTCTGATATATGTTATATATGTTGACAAGCTTTGATTCTCTGATATATATGTTATATGTCGACAAGCTTTGATTCTCTGATATATATGTTATATGTTGACAAGCTTTGATTCTCTGATATATGTTATATGTTGACAAGCTTTGATTCTCTGATATATGTTATATGTTGACAAGCTTTGATTCTCTGATATATGTTATATATGTTGACAAGCTTTGATTCTCTGATATATATGTTATATATGTTGACAAGCTTTGATTCTCTGATATATATGTTATATGTTGACAAGCTTTGATTCTCTGATATATATGTTATATGTTGACAAGCTTTGATTCTCTGATATATATGTTATATGTTGACAAGCTTTGATTCTCTGATATATATGTTATATATGTTGACAAGCTTTGATTCTCTGATATATATGTTATATATGTTGACAAGCTTTGATTCTCTGATATATATGTTATATATGTTGACAAGCTTTGATTCTCTGATATATATGTTATATATGTTGACAAGCTTTGATTCTCTGATATATATGTTATATGTTGACAAGCTTTGATTCTCTGATATATATGTTATATATGTTGACAAGCTTTGATTCTCTGATATATATGTTATATATGTTGACAAGCTTTGATTCTCTGATATATGTTATATATGTTGACAAGCTTTGATTCTCTGATATATATGTTATATATGTTGACAAGATTTGATTCTCTGATATATATGTTATATATGTTGACAAGCTTTGATTCTCTGATATATATGTTATATATGTTGACAAGATTTGATTCTCTGATATATGTTATATATGTTGACAAGCTTTGATTCTCTGATATATATGTTATATATGTTGACAAGCTTTGATTCTCTGATATATATGTTATATATGTTGACAAGATTTGATTCTCTGATATATATGTTATATGTTGACAAGCTTTGATTCTCTGATATATATGTTATATATGTTGACAAGATTTGATTCTCTGATATATATGTTATATGTTATATGTTGACAAGCTTTGATTCTCTGATATATGTTATATATGTTGACAAGATTTGATTCTCTGATATATATGTTATATATGTCGACAAGCTTTGATTCTCTGATATATATGTTATATGTTGACAAGCTTTGATTCTCTGATATATATGTTATATGTTGACAAGCTTTGATTCTCTGATATATGTTATATATGTTGACAAGCTTTGATTCTCTGATATATGTTATATGTTGACAAGATTTGATTCTCTGATCTATGTTATATGTTGACAAGCTTTGATTCTCTGATATATGTTATATATGTTGACAAGATTTGAGTCTCTGATATATGTTATATGTTGACAAGCTTTGATTCTCTGATATATGTTATATATTTTGACAGGCTTTGATTCTCTGATATATGTTATATATGTTGACAAGCTTTGATTCTCTGATATATGTTATGTGTCAACAAGCTTTGATTCTCTGATATATGTTATATATGTTGACAAGCTTTGATTCTCTGATATATGTTATATATGTTGACAAGCTTTGATTCTCTGATATATGTTATATGTTGACAAGCTTTGATTCTCTGATATATGTTATATATGTTGACAAGCTTTGATTCTCTGATATATATGTTATATGTTGACAAGCTTTGATTCTCTGATATATATGTTATATGTTGACAAGCTTTGATTCTCTGATATATATGTTATGTGTCAACAAGCTTTGATTCTCTGATATATGTTATATATGTTGACAAGCTTTGATTCTCTGATATATGTTATATGTTGACAAGCTTTGATTCTCTGATATATATGTTATGTGTCAACAAGCTTTGATTCTCTGATATATGTTATATATGTTGACAAGCTTTGATTCTCTGATATATATGTTATATGTTGACAAGCTTTGATTCTCTGATATATATGTTATGTGTCAACAAGCTTAGATTCTCTGATATATGTTATATATGTTGACAAGCTTTGATTCTCTGATATATGTTATATGTTGACAAGCTTTGATTCTCTGATATATGTTATATATGTTGACAAGCTTTGATTCTCTGATATATGTTATATGTTGACAAGCTTTGATTCTCTGATATATGTTATATATGTTGACAAGCTTTGATTCTCTGATATATGTTATATGTTGACAAGCTTTGATTCTCTGATATATGTTATATGTTGACAAGCTTTGATTCTCTGATCTATGTTATATATGTTGACAAGCTTTGATTCTCTGATATATGTTATATATGTTGACAAGCTTTGATTCTCTGATATATGTTATATGTTGACAAGCTTTGATTCTCTGATATATGTTATATGTTGACAAGCTTTGATTCTCTGATATATGTTATATATGTTGACAAGCTTTGATTCTCTGATATATATGTTATATGTTGACAAGCTTGATTCTCTGATATATATGTTATATGTTGACAAGCTTTGATTCTCTGATATATGTTATATATGTTGACAAGCTTTGATTCTCTGATATATGTTATATATGTTGACAAGCTTTGATTCTCTGATATATGTTATGTGTCAACAAGCTTTGATTCTCTGATATATGTTATATATGTTGACAAGATTTGATTCTCTGATATATGTTATATATGTTGACAAGCTTTGATTCTCTGATATATGTTATGTGTCAACAAGCTTTGATTCTCTGATATATGTTATATATGTTGACAAGCTTTGATTCTCTGATATATGTTATGTGTCAACAAGCTTTGATTCTCTGATATATGTTATATATGTTGACAAGCTTTGATTCTCTGATATATGTTATGTGTCAACAAGCTTTGATTCTCTGATATATGTTATATATGTTGACAAGCTTTGATTCTCTGATATATGTTATGTGTCAACAAGCTTTGATTCTCTGATATATGTTATATATGTTGACAAGCTTTGATTCTCTGATATATGTTATATGTTGACAAGCTTTGATTCTCTGATATATGTTATATGTTGACAAGCTTTGATTCTCTGATATATGTTATATATGTTGACAAGCTTTGATTCTCTGATATATATGTTATATGTTGACAAGCTTTGATTCTCTGATATATATGTTATATGTTGACAAGCTTTGATTCTCTGATATATGTTATATATGTTGACAAGCTTTGATTCTCTGATATATGTTATATATGTTGACAAGCTTTGATTCTCTGATATATGTTATGTGTCAACAAGCTTTGATTCTCTGATATATGTTATATATGTTGACAAGATTTGATTCTCTGATATATGTTATATATGTTGACAAGCTTTGATTCTCTGATATATGTTATGTGTCAACAAGCTTTGATTCTCTGATATATGTTATATATGTTGACAAGCTTTGATTCTCTGATATATGTTATGTGTCAACAAGCTTTGATTCTCTGATATATGTTATATATGTTGACAAGATTTGATTTCTCTGATATATGTTATATATGTTGACAAGCTTTGATTCTCTGATATAATATGTTATATGTTGACAAGCTTTGATTCCTGATATATATGTTATGTGTCAACAAGCTTTGCTTCTCTGATATATGTTATATATGTTGACAACCTTTAATTCTCTGTATATGTTATATGTTGACAAGCTTTGATTCTCTGATATATATGTTATGTGTCAACAAGATTTGATTCTCTGATATATATGTTATATGTTGACAAGCTTTGATTCTCTGATATATATGTTATGTGTCAACAAGCTTTGATTCTCTGATATATGTTATATGTTGACAAGCTTTGATTCTCTGATATATGTTATATGTTGACAAGCTTTGATTCTCTGATATATATGTTATATGTTGACAAGCTTTGATTCTCTGATATATGTTATGTGTCAACAAGCTTTGATTCTCTGATATATGTTATATGTTGACAAGCTTTGATTCTCTGATATATGTTATATGTTGACAAGCTTTGATTCTCTGATATATATGTTATATGTTGACAAGCTTTGATTCTCTGATATATATGTTATATGTTGACAAGCTTTGATTCTCTGATATATGTTATGTGTCAACAAGCTTTGATTCTCTGATATATGTTATATGTTGACAAGCTTTGATTCTCTGATATATGTTATATGTTGACAAGCTTTGATTCTCTGATATATGTTATATGTTGACAAGCTTTGATTCTCTGATATATGTTATGTGTCAACAAGCTTTGATTCTCTGATATATGTTATATGTTGACAAGCTTTGATTCTCTGATATATGTTATATGTTGACAAGCTTTGATTCTCTGATATATATGTTATATGTTGACAAGCTTTGATTCTCTGATATATATGTTATATGTTGACAAGCTTTGATTCTCTGATATATGTTATGTGTCAACAAGCTTTGATTCTCTGATATATGTTATATGTTGACAAGCTTTGATTCTCTGATATATGTTATATGTCAACAAGCTTTGATTCTCTGATATATGTTATATGTCAACAAGCTTTGATTCTCTGATATATGTTATATGTTGACAAGCTTTGATTCTCTGATATATGTTATATGTTGACAAGCTTTGATTCTCTGATATATATGTTATGTGTCAACAAGATTTGATTCTCTGATATATATGTTATATGTTGACAAGCTTTGATTCTCTGATATATATGTTATGTGTCAACAAGCTTTGATTCTCTGATATATATGTTATGTGTCAACAAGCTTTGATTCTCTGATATATATGTTATATGTTGACAAGCTTTGATTCTCTGATATATATGTTATATGTTGACAAGCTTTGATTCTCTGATATATATGTTATATGTTGACAAGCTTTGATTCTCTGATATATATGTTATGTGTCAACAAGCTTTGATTCTCTGATATATGTTATATATGTTGACAAGCTTTGATTCTCTGATATATGTTATATATGTTGACAAGCTTTGATTCTCTGATATATGTTATATATGTTGACAAGCTTTGATTCTCTGATATATGTTATATGTTGACAAGCTTTGATTCTCTGATATATATGTTATATGTTGACAAGCTTTGATTCTCTGATATATGTTATATATGTTGACAAGCTTTGATTCTCTGATATATGTTATATATGTTGACAAGCTTTGATTCTCTGATATATGTTATATATGTTGACAAGCTTTGATTCTCTGATCTATGTTATATATGTTGACAAGCTTTGATTCTCTGATATATATGTTATGTGTCAACAAGCTTTGATTCTCTGATATATGTTATGTGTCAACAAGCTTTGATTCTCTGATATATGTTATATATGTTGACAAGCTTTGATTCTCTGATATATGTTATATATGTTGACAAGCTTTGATTCTCTGATATATGTTATATATGTTGACAAGCTTTGATTCTCTGATATATGTTATATGTTGACAAGCTTTGATTCTCTGATATATATGTTATATGTTGACAAGCTTTGATTCTCTGATATATGTTATATATGTTGACAAGCTTTGATTCTCTGATATATGTTATATATGTTGACAAGCTTTGATTCTCTGATATATGTTATATATGTTGACAAGCTTTGATTCTCTGATCTATGTTATATATGTTGACAAGCTTTGATTCTCTGATATATGTTATATATGTTGACAAGCTTTGATTCTCTGATATATGTTATATATGTTGACAAGCTTTGATTCTCTGATATATGTTATGTGTCAACAAGCTTTGATTCTCTGATATATGTTATATATGTTGACAAGCTTTGATTCTCTGATATATGTTATGTGTCAACAAGCTTTGATTCTCTGATATATGTTATATATGTTGACAAGCTTTGATTCTCTGATATATGTTATATATGTTGACAAGCTTTGATTCTCTGATATATGTTATATATGTTGACAAGCTTTGATTCTCTGATATATGTTATGTGTCAACAAGCTTTGATTCTCTGATATATGTTATATATGTTGACAAGCTTTGATTCTCTGATATATGTTATATATGTTGACAAGCTTTGATTCTCTGATATATATGTTATATATGTTGACAAGCTTTGATTCTCTGATATATATGTTATATATGTTGACAAGCTTTGATTCTCTGATATATATGTTATATGTTGACAAGCTTTGATTCTCTGATATATATGTTATGTGTCAACAAGCTTTGATTCTCTGATATATGTTATGTGTCAACAAGCTTTGATTCTCTGATATATGTTATATATGTTGACAAGCTTTGATTCTCTGATATATGTTATATGTTGACAAGCTTTGATTCTCTGATCTATGTTATATGTTGACAAGCTTTGATTCTCTGATATATGTTATATATGTTGACAAGCTTTGATTCTCTGATATATATGTTATATATGTTGACAAGCTTTGATTCTCTGATATATATGTTATATATGTTGACAAGCTTTGATTCTCTGATATATGTTATATGTTGACAAGCTTTGATTCTCTGATATATGTTATATGTTGACAAGCTTTGATTCTCTGATATATGTTATGTGTCAACAAGCTTTGGATTCTCTGATCTATGCTATATGTTGACAAGCTTTTCTTCTCTGATCTATGTTATATGTCAACAAGCTTTTTGATTCTCTGATCTATGTTATATGTTGACAAGCTTTGATTCTCTGTTCATTGCTTTGTTATATATTTACAAGCTTTGATTTTGTGTTGACTGATATGTTCTATGTTGACAGGCTTTGATTCTCTGTTCTATGTTATATTTTGATAAGCTTTGATTCTCTGTTCTATGTTGACAAGCTTTGATTCTCTGTTCATCTCTATTATATATTTACAAGCTTTGATTTTGTGTTGACTGATATGTTCTGTATTGGCAAGCGCTAGTTCTGTATTCTATATTATGTTTTACGTCTACACACTTTGGTTCTCTTCTGATTACAATGTTATATGTTGGGAAGCTTGGTTTCCCTGCTCATCTGTTATCTTGTGTTTACAGGCTTTGTTCTACACGGGAAACCAGAGCGCCGACCTAGCTGCTGGATGGCTGTTGGAGAATGGGGACAGGAACTTGGATGCTCCACTAGAGGTGTGTTCCTATAACTGTATCTTCTTAACAACATTCTGCCTGTCTGATCTGGCTCATTTGCTGTGTTTCTTTCTTACTTTCTTCCTGATCTCTCTCAGTTTCAACCTCTTTGCTGTCTTTCATTCATAAACAGCTTTACTTTACTCTGATATGTCTTGCTTTATATACATGTATTCTTCTTTATGGCAGTGAAACCTACTCAGCTTAGACGAAGAGAAACATTTAAACAGCGGTGTCTGTGAAGAATAATTGGTATTAAATGGCAAGACAAGATCACAAATAGCAAAGTATTGGAAAGATTAGGTGATGTAACAGTTAGTTCCATGCAGTCTTCATAGACTCAGATGGATAGGATACGTTAGGACAGTGGTTCTTGACCTTTTTTTGGCCCATGCACCCCTTCACCATATGTTCAGAATGTCATTCTCCCCTTTCATATTTCCTCCCTATAGATCCCCCCACCCCTACACAGTATACGTAAAATTGGAAGCTAAATTTAATAACACATACTAGAACAATTCTAGATGTCTACATTAAACGTGATTTGCGGGTCTACTTATGTTATAAAACAAATTTCAGAAGGGTGAGAAGTACAGAACCATAAAGTATGGAGGGAAAAACAATATCAAGTAATCAGTTTGTGTATTAACACGATCTTGAAATAATCTAACACCCCCCCCCCCCCCCCCCCCCCCCCTCTCCCCTTCCCTGGAAACCCTAAAATTCCTCCATGAGGTGGGGGTGGTGAATTCTTCACCGGTTGAGAACCACTGCATTAGAAGGATGGGTGATGGTAGAATACCAAAGGACATCATTTTTGCTGAATTACAGTTGGGTGAAAGTCAGCTTGTTCTGTTGCAGGCTGACCTTCAAGGCACGAGTGACAGCAGTGATGATGATGAGTTCCTGACCACAGACAGCTTCAAGATGGTGTTTGTGGTCAACAGCGAGCTCAACATGGGTGTGGGGAAGATTGCTGCCCAGGTGGCTCATGCCGCCTTAAACCTGTTCCGCAGCATGATGGAGGATGATGTTAAGGCCGAGATCCTCCTAGCCTGGGGTCATTTGGGGTAATATAATGTGTTGTGTGCCTTGAAACCGATTCTCATAGCACATCTGATTTCTAAGGTCAAAGTAATTGCAGTGGCAGATACTGCTATCAAATGAGCGTTCTTAAAGCCTCACATATTGTAGGTCATAGCTTTGTGAGCTGGGCTGACCAGTTCTCTTTCATGGGTGAGTGTGTAATAAGTCAGAGCCACATACTGCCAGTGGAGTGCTAAGTTTTAAACTTTCACATTGGCTGTATAGGTCAATACGAGGATGGTACAGAAAGTAATGCACTACACTGTTTTTCTTCGGAGCTGTTTATTCACAAAGCATGCAATTTATACACAGTATACATGGATAAGCTGGCCTGGAGGTTAGTGACTTTTCTCCGTAATCTTGTATACTCTCATAAGTAACGTGACGATGGTGAGAATCAGCAGTGGTTCGAATCGCGTCAGTAACTTACGGGGTATGTGAGCCAGCTGCTCAGAAAGCAATGGCAAACTACTGAGCGTAATCTTGCCAAGAAATCAACAATCAGCTGAAAGATGCTGATGTTGACAGCGATGTCCTGTAAAGGATATGCAAACAATTTCTATTTATACATGGATAAGTCACGTAAACATCAGTATTATTCAATATAATCCCCATCAACTTGTACGGCTTTATGCCAGCATGAAACAAGTGCATGTATTCATTGCCCGTATCCGATGTTTGTCTTGATCATGTAGTCATGTCTTCGCTGCATGAATCACTCTTTCAACATCTTCAAACCCTGTCCCACGAAGTGCATCTTTAAGGACCAAACATGAAAATCAGAGGGTACCAAATCAGGATTATAGAGTGGATGGGGTAGTACAGGCCAACCCAATTTGGTGATTGCTTTCCGTGTTGCCAGGCTTGTTCGAGGATGCGCATTGTCGTGAAGGAGAAGCAGGTCTGCTGGATTCTTGTGCAGCCAAATCTAAGAAAACAATTGAGTTTTTTCAATGCCTTAATGTAAACTTGCGAATTGATTGTCTCTCCTCTTGGCGTAACATCCACAAGAATCACACCTTCATGTCCCAAAAGACAGTGATCACGACCTTCCCAGCTGAAGGGGTTGTCTTGAATTTCTTTCTTTGTGGTGATTGCGGGTGATGCCACTCCATTGGCTGTCTTTTTGTCTCAGGTTCAAATTGATGTGCCCAGGTTTTGTCACCTGTAATGATCTTAGCCAAAAAGTTATCTCCATAACCATTGAAACGTTCCAACAATTCAGAAGAAATTGCGTTCATTTGTAATTGGTGGTCATTTATGAGACTTCGAGGAACCCATCTTGCGCAAACGTTAGAAAATCCAAGTTTTTTTTTTACCTGCATTGCACTACCATTGCTGACTGACAGCTGAACGGCCAGTTGTTGAGTAGTGATTCATTTATCAGTTAGAATAATGCCCTTAGAGCATTTCAACATTTCTACGCAGGTGGCTGTCGCATGACATCCACAACACGACCGATAAAACAGCTCTGTATCTCCACTTCCTGATTTGCTTTGGAGGTCACGGGTAGCAAGCATCACCTGGATCTTTTCTCCTGGGCATGCCGGTGTGCTGGGGAATGAACAGGTGGACAGATTGGCTGGCTCGGCAAAACTTGGTGGAGTATTGATGCATGACAAGGCAGACGTGGTTGTGGCCTTGTGGGAGCACGTGTACACCTCGGAGGAGCAAATAGATCACCATAGTCTGGTAAGAATGAGGCAGCGAGGTGTGACGAGGGGATCTGGCCAACAATCGACGCTCAGAGGAAAGGCGAGACGGACGTATAATCAGATTGCTGCTGGAACTATTAGTGTTGGAACTCTTCGCTGGCTGCTGAGGATGGGGATGGAGCGCTTATGGGAATGTCCCGGATGCTGTGATGTCGGTTCCTAAATCAATCAATCAATCAATTCCTGATTCTTTGATTCTCTGAATCCAGCGACTGACTACTACTACTAACTGAAAAACTTCCATACACATCACATAGACGCTTGTGAATGTTCACAATAGTTTCCTTCTCTGCAACAAGAAATTCTATCACAATTCACTGCTTATAATGCAAGTTGCTAACATGCTCCATTTCAACGGTTTAGGACAGCCATATTATATGGGAGGTTGAGTTGCAATTTTATGCACACTATCGGCACATGCCATATTTGAAGTGTGCTGAATTTAATGATTCTATCTTTATTACTAGCTGAGAAAAACAATGTGGTGCATTACTTACTGAACACCTCTTGTGTGTGTGTATACACTTACATATATATAAGGGTCTTTTTGACAAATTGAGTCTTATTAAGTATATGGGACTAGCCTCATATTTTAATAGATAATTCGATACACGATAAGCGATGTGGTCAGTATCACACTGGCTACCTTTACTTCCCAGAACATTTTCTGGTACCCATTCTTGTCTGGGTCAACCAAGGAACCCACGTAAATTTAAGATGGTCCCCACCTTGAAAAAGATTTGAACAGATGCCCACTGAGCTGGCAGGCAAGCATGCTAATTACTGCTGTATACAAGACTGGCTGAAAACAGCGGTTGACCAAACATTCTTTCTATGCTGCTGTTCCAGTTGTCAGATGCAGAACCACTTTTGTACCAACCCCATCAGTACCAGGTTCTAAGTCCTCAAGTGAACACACCTGATGAAGAATGTCTTCGGCTTGACCCATCCACAACTTTCCTCTTATTAATCTGCTGCCCTTTACATTCTTAATTTCACCACGCAGTGGATGTTGTGTGTTTGCGTTGAATCTGAGGTAGGCATATGCTCGGCAAATTTGTATCCTATCCGCTATGGTTGGAAAATCAAGAAGGTAGCGCATCACCTTGCATGCTATGTTTTTTGTACAACCAAGTATAATATGCCTGTATTCTTTCCATCCTTTGAATGTAAGAAGAAGAGTGCTGAAATGCTATATAGAGCCTGTTTTGCTGTATGGCAGTGAATCTTGGAATGTAAATGAACACATTAGAAAGACCTTGGAAGCAATGATGTTTTTTCTGACATGAATGTTGTGAATTCCTTGGACTGCCAGAGTAACTAACAATGTTTGTTTGAAAGAGGCTAATGAAATTAGAAGATTATATGCAACAATAAGAAAGAGACAAACAGCTTTCTTTAGTCATATGATGAGAAGAGAGGTACTGGAGAACATCGTGATAACTGAAAGATCAAGGGAAAGAGAGGCAGAGGCAGACCAAGAGAAATGATGCTGGATGGACTGAGACTGTGACATGGAAGAATATCATCAACAGAGTTGATCCAGAACATCTTGGACAGCAATCTGCTGAGAGACATGAATTCCTACACCAGCTGGCAGGGCACTTAATGATAATGATGTCCTCTGATAATTACTTCTATCCCCTGGTATTCTTTGTGTTTTTGTCATCTTGTGGCTAATGTTTTCTGTTACTGTTTTCCATAGAGAGACAAAGATTGTGTTGAAAGGTGACAACACTGCACAACTTGAGGCATTAGCGACACAGGCAACTAACCTCAAGCTGGACCGATGTATTGTTCATGACGCGGGTCACACCCAAGTAGCACCTGGATCTGCCACCGTACTGGGCATCTTTGGGAAGGTTGACATTGTCGACAAAGTTACAGGGAAGCTCAAGCTGTTATGATGATGGGAATTCTGCATCTTTCTCTAGTTTGATATATTTAACCTTTCATGCTTAGCCAAACAGTACACATTGTGTACATTATGTCAATGTACAAAAATGCTCCTGTTTAATTTAAAAAAAACATTGTTTAGCTCATTCAATCCCCAGTGTTTTTCTGTTTTGCCAGAATTATTTGGACACTTAAAATTTTGTATGTGGCTTTCACCCGCAAAACTTTGTTCCTAATTTAACTGCTGGCTTGCTTCTTTGATTAGATATATAAGATATTGGCAGTCAAGATGTTTTTGATATATTATGAGAAGTAATTTTTAAAACTTAGTAACAACAGGCATACTGAATTGAAAAAGAGAAAGATGAAGGTGAATAGATCTGAAAGCCCCGAAAGCATTGGCAGATAGCGCAATTGGAACAAAAATACAAATCTTATCTGAGAATGGTGATTGCTTGAGAGGGCGAACCATGATTTCCCAAGCTTAGCAGTATGGCACATGATAGTGATATTTCATAATGAAAGTGCGCTCATTAGTGAGCAAAGTGAAAAGATTTGTAATATACAAATATTAATATTCTCTTTTTTTAGTTCAAAGTAGTGAATAATCTTTGAAAAGCTACTCTTTTAATACCATGAATATGTAAACTCACAAATGTGTATGCAATTTAAATTATTTAACAGTCTTTTAGACGCTACATTTTAAGCCATGAATATCTAAGCTGACAATTCTGTAAGCAGTTTAAAGCCATGAATATCTAAACTGACAATTCTGTAGGCAGTTTAAAGCCATGAATATCTAAACTGGCAATTTTGTCGGCAGTTTAAAGCCTATAGTATCTAAACTAATAATTCTGTGGGCAGTTTAATGCTATGCATATCTGAACTGACAATTTTGTAGGCAGTTTAAAGCCTTTAATATCTAAACTTACAATTACGTAGGCAGTTTGAAGTCTTGAATGATCCTTTAGACCAGAGGTGGCCAGCACGAGGCCTGCGGGCCACATGCGGCCCGCCGGTAGTCATGTTGCGGCCCGCGGAGTGGGAAATAACGATGTGGTCGAAGCTGTAGCACGCTTGCTTGTTTACTTTAATTTAACAAAAAAAAATTAGGTGCGTGGCCCGGCAGAAAATATAATTTTTGAAATTTGGCCCGCCTGCTGAAAAGGTTGGCCACCCCTGCTTTAGACACTGCACTTTTAATGCCATGATTATCAAAACTCATAAACCTGTAGGCTGTGTAATACCATGAATATCTGATCCGTGGACTCTTAAAACTGGTGAACCATCCTTTAGACATTTCATTTTTTATGAAGTAGATATCTAAACTTGCTAATCTGTAGGCAGCGTAAAGTATTGAACAATCTTTTAGACACTTCATTTTTAATAACCTGAATATCTAAACTCACACATCTGTATACAGTCGAAAGCTGTGAGCAATACTTTAGACACTGCATTTATAATGTCATGAATGCAGAATATCTAAACTCACTAATCCATGGACAGTTCAAAGTATTTAATGATCTTTTAGATGCTTCATTTTTAATGACATGAACATCTAAACTGACAATTCTGTTGGCAGTTTAAATTATCAAACAGTAATGCTGTGAATATCTAAACTCAATCATCTTTGAACAGTTTAAAGTAGTGAACAGTCCTTTAGACACTGTACTTTTAATGCCACAAATATCTAAACTCACAAATCTATATGCAGTTTAAAATATTTAACAATCCTTTAGATGCTTCAAAGGCTGTGGTGAAGGAGTTACGAAGCAATTCGTAATCCAGAATACTGCGCACAAAACACAGCTGCAGGCAATTTGGAAGCAGACTACCTTGTGCTGGTTTTCATACAATGGTATAGTGCCGGTCATTCAGAAAGTCTACTCAATGTAAGCTTGCCTAGAAATAACAAACAGCCACAAAAATGCTGAGGTTGACTGTGGTGTCCTGTAAAGGATAAGCAACTAATTTGTGGGTAGATGCTTCATTTTGAACCTAGACTTGCTGATGTTTATGCAGCTGACAGTACTGAACAGTCCGTTAGACACTATCGTTTTATTGCCATAATATGTGAACTCACTCCTCTGTAGGCTGTACAACTGCACCATATAATTCCATTTGTATGTGATCTGTAGCTTCTGTAGATAAACACTTGAATGTCAATAAAATCTCTATTAACATTTTTAAAATTAATATTTATTCAGTCAAAATTTATTATTATGTCCTTTTTAAAGTCCATGCCATGTGATATTGGTCATCATGTCTGTCCACAATCTTCTGTCTTATATACTCCCAGTCAGTTCTGATAAAGATCTTACATGCCATGAAGCTAAATTACCTAGTACCTTCCCTCTTAGTCTCCTTCTGCCCCTTTTCCCCTCCAGTTTTCCATTATCTCGAT
This sequence comes from Cepaea nemoralis, assembly GCA_014155875.1. Classification (NCBI taxonomy): domain Eukaryota; kingdom Metazoa; phylum Mollusca; class Gastropoda; order Stylommatophora; family Helicidae; genus Cepaea; species Cepaea nemoralis. Next base: position 252,542 of record JACEFZ010020339.1, read on the forward strand.
GCACTGCAGTGTTTGCCTTTTCAATATGTGCCCAAATAATGTGGAATGTGTTCTTCTGATATGGGTAACCAACTCTCTTTGTCTGTTAACTTCTTTCAAGATATCTTTTAATCTGACCTTGGTATTCTCATCGTTCGTCTATAAAATCACATCTCTGAGCTTCCACATAATTTCTCACTAATTTGCGATTGTCCACTTTCATACATTTGACAAAATGGCTTGCTAGAACTAAATACCAAGGCAAATAGTATGGATTCTCATTCGGTAATTATGTAAAAATAATTGTGTCTGTGATAGAATTACTTCCTTGAACTAAATATAAGAGGATAGGTATTTATGGACCATTATTTAGTAATATAGACATAATTTTGTCTCTGACATGAATAAAATTAATTAAACCTTTGTAAAGCTGTGGGATGTAAACAATATTAAAAAAACGAAGTAATGCAGCTTTGCAAAACATAATTACGGAAAACAAAGGATGTTTCTACTATAAGCCTTGATCAGGAAACAAGCAGAGGAAAACGCAGCATATACATGGAGAAGACACTACAGTGACTACATTAATGCATAATAATTGAATGAGAAGAATGGAAAGATTTATAAAAAAATGAAAACAATGAAAAAGAAATGAATAAATTAGAAAACAAAAATGTATAACTACATATCTCAGAATCCCAGACTGGCTCTGAGTCTGGGGCTTATCGCCGCAGCATCCTTTGTTTCCCGTAATAATGTTTTCTGAAGCTGCATTATTTCGAGTTCTTTTATATTTTATCTCAGATTAAATGGCTTACTTGGACTGTTTATGGAAGTGCTGAAGTGGTTTGAGATTTGTATTACAATTTTTTTGTTTTACTGCAACTCTGAGCTGTGTATAAGAAACTGTTAGTGTTGGTGTGCTGATTTCGCTGAAAGGATCTATTATCTTCCACATGTCTCAACTTTAGTGTATATGTTTGTAGCTTCCTTAAGCACACTCCTTGCTAAGCTGCCGGCAGTTTCATTATTACAGATGTTGCTGTTTAACTTTGTTACTTAACTCACAGTCCCGTGGACTATAACCTGTGATTGAATTATCAGTTTACAAATCAGTGTTAGAGAGACTAAACAATTCCTGTAAATCAAGAGGTGAGGAAAGGATGCTGGCACAGGATTGGGCACACAATGAGAAAATCTGAGGATAATATAACTAGAAACTCCCTTATTTGGAACCCATAGGGCGGACGGAATAGTGGGAGATCTAGAAACACAAGGAAACAAGAATTATAGATATGGAGAGAGCTGCATGAGATAGCAAAAGATAGAATAGCTTGGCAGAGCCAATGGGGGATGAAGAGCAAAAGAAGATAAAGAATTTGACCAAGACAAATAAAAGATGTCAGTGAAAATGTCATCTTATGTCACAACTAAGTAATGTATCGGTTCAGACAATGTAAATTCAAGAAGTGAACAAAAATTAGAATTGAGAATTTATTTGGAAGGAGCATTAAAATAGTTTGAATGGATTTATAATGATATAAAAGGTTTCAGCGTGGTAACAGAAAGCTGCGGTTTGCAGCATGTGGACACTAGAAACTGATCTTTGAACCATACAGTCTATGACTTGGAGAACTGAATCAGTTACTCTAGTTGTACCACATATATGTAAATATCTCTGCACTTAAGAAAGTCAGTTTAATGGTTGCCATTGCTATTGAGGTTATAGGGTTAATTGAGGTCTGCAGTTGCAGGACCTTTGAAAGGTTGTGATTTGTTTGTTTTCTGTGACTTCCCATTGCTGTGTTTGCAGTGTGGCACTCTGTAAGTGTTGGTTATGGAATGAATGTTTTATTTATCATCTCAAGATTGTGCTGGGAGCTCTGCTGTGTAAATTGTTTACACCATTTCTAGAATTTGGTGGTGACATAATTTTCATAAAGGATTCTTGTAACCCGGTGGTCCATACATTGGATGTTTCATCATCATCATCATCATCACCGAGAGAATTGCATTGATTGCACTGCTTTGTCAATCCTGTGGTTCAATACATCCGACTTCGACAAGCATTGTTTAGGGTTTGCTTTTCCTAGCCTTTGACTGTCCCCAGTCTGCGTACAAGACAGCACGTTTGTGTCTGTCTTTGTCTGGATCCTAACTCTTGACCTGTCCGACATGGGAGACCCTACCAGTAGCTGTGCTACCATCATTATAGCTCTTGGGGTGATTGGAACACTCAAACCCATTTACCTCTTCATGCTGGGGACACATCAGAAGGGCATTTAAAGTATTAAATGCAAAGGATTTCACATGATGTGAGGGTGTTAGCACCCTTCCTTGGTATCTTCAGTTCAGATTATAATCATTGCACTCATGTCCATAGATGTTCAGATTTCCTTTGTTCCATCAGCCATCACCACCTGTGCCAGTCCCATGTTGATTGATGCACCTCCTTGCCCATTTGAAATGCTTGTATTTTGACCATTGCTTTTGATTCAGAGCCTTTGAACTGAAATGTTACAGATAGATTCTTAGAATACCATTAGGCAAGAAGATACGTACTAACTATTCTACGAGATTTGAAAAGAAAAGAAAACTGGCCTATAGACAGCATCTTGTCTCAGAAACTGAAGTACTTTGGCCAGTGATTTCAAAAGAACAGACATGAAAGGCATGATTCCTGGTTGAAGAGGCAAAAGGTCAGCCAGCACAAAGGTGGGTTCAGGATATTGAAGGCTCCTTGTGCATGAGAATATATGAGACAGAGACACTGGAAAAGGATAGAGAAAAAGAGCTATGTTCTACAAAGGACCTGCTTCATTTTGATGATGATGATGATTCATTCATTCATTTGAAAGTCCCCTTTCTGGCTGGTATGTTTTATACCTTGTCACTGTTTTCTTCTCCAACTCAAGACAGTCATATGCCTGTTATATTATGTCCATATACAGAATTGTTGAAAATTATTTTATTTAAGCAAGTATCAATCCTTCCTGGTGATTTATATATGTTTGTGTAAATGTGTGTGTGTGTTTTCCTGTTATTGCAACATATTGTCATAACGTTAGTTCCCACGCCCACAGTGGATTGAGAGGCGGCTACTTAGACCTGTCTGAGTAAATCTGGAATGATCTGTTACAGTGAGGATAGAGGGGTGAAGTGTGTTACTCAGAAATAGATAACTTGTGTTACAGTGAGGATAGAGGGGTGAAGTGTGTTATCAGAAATAGATAACTTGGAATGTGTTGTCAGAAATGGATAACTTGGAATAATCTGTTACAGTGAGGATAGAAGGGTGAAGTGTGTTGTTCAGAAATAGACAACTTGGAATGATCTGTTACAGTGAGGATAGAGTGGTGAAGTGTGTTGCTCAGAAATAGATAACTTGACTGTTTGTTTTTATACCGCACACTCTTGGTTATCTTGCTGGATAGAAACTGCTCATTGACTATTTATGTTGATTTGTGCCTGTGATTATTCCAGCGTATTATGTATGTTTGATATTATCTAATTTCTGTTATGCTTCATATTGTGTACAAAAGGATTTTAATTGATGGTGATGGACCAGCTACCATAGCCATGCAAGCCACCACACACCATCTTTCTCCCCAATAGTTAAAGTACCCAGGCTAGGGTAGATTGTGTAAAACCAGGTTGCAAGGTACCCCATGTGATTATACACTTGTTGAAGAAGCAAAGAACCAATAGCATTGGCAAAGAATGAAGCTGGTCACACTACGTCATAACACTGCATTTTTGGTAAATTCAGGGCAAGAACAAAAACCTGATCTAAGATTCTGATGAAAATGTTTTGTTTATTTGCGCTTGAGCATGCTGCATTTACGCTACTTCTAGTAGTACTCAATTGAATTTTGCGTAGGATTAACTTTCTTTATTACCAGTGTCCCTCGCCATCAGGCGAACCCACTCCGACTTCAGAGGCACTTGTAATTTACATCTCTAAGTCAAGGACAAGAAACCAACATTTCAGTCTAACTGACCGATGCAAGGGCTGAACCCCCAGATCTCAGCATCAGCACACCGGATGGTTAAGAACGAGCGTTCTTGTCCATTCAGCCATGCCGACCTCCTGATGATTGTGTGAGTTGGTGGCCACCCGTGCTTATCGGCCTGGCACACAATGATAATGATGGCATATCCAATGAAACATCAAAGCTGTTAATGAATACAAGAAAGAAGCTAGGCCAGCATGGTGCGTACAAAATGCTGTGAGATGTCTGGAGAAGGCAGCCAGCGGCAGCTGTGATTGGATCTCTTGCTGCAGTTAGAGAATACAAGTGCAATAAAGAAGAACATACCAGTTTCCTTACATTTTCTTTTTTTCCATTGAACCTGAGGAGAGAATGGCCCAGCAGTTAGAGTGCATGCCCCACACATTGCATGGTGTGTGTTTATAATTCAGTAAGGCAAGTAGTTTTTAATCTGTCTATTAGAATGCCTGCATCCATCTGTGTGATGGTTGAGCCTTGCCATTCTCGTAGGAACCACACCTTCCTTCATTTTTCCCTTCTGGCTGGGAGAGAACAGTGGTGGAAGGCATGGTTCATGGGACAACAGTGATGGAAGGCATGGTTCCTGGAACAACAGTGATGGAAGGCATGGTTCCTGGAACAAGAGTGATGGAAGGCATGGTTCCTGGAACAACAGTGATGGAAGGCATGGTTCCTGGAACAACAGTGATGGAAGGCAGGGTTCCTGGAACAACAGTGATGGAAGGCAGGGTTCCTGGAACAACAGTGATGGAAGGCAGGGTTCCTGGAACAACAGTGATGGAAGGCAGCGTTCCTGGAACAAAAGTGATGGAAGGCATGGTTCCTTGAACAACAGTGATGGAAGGCATGGTTCCTGGAACAACAGTGATGGAAGGCATGGTTCATGGAACAACAGTGATGGAAGGCATGGTTCCTGGAACAACAGTGATGGAAGGCATGGTTCCTGGAACAACAGTGATGGAAGACATGGTCCCTGGAACAACAGTGATGGAAGGCATGGTTCCTGGAACAAGAGTGATGAAAGGCATGGTTCCTGGAACAAGAGTGATGGAAGGCATGGTTCCTGGAACAACAGTGATGGAAGGCATGGTTCCTGGAACAACAGCGATGGAAGGCATGGTTCCTGGAACAATAGTGATGGAAGGCATGGTTCCTGGAACAACAGTGATGGAAGGCATGGTTCCTGGAACAAGAGTGATGGAAGGCATGGTTCCTGGAACAAGAGTGATGGAAGGCATGGTTCCTGGAACAAGAGTGATGGAAGGCATGGTTCCTGGAACAACAGTGGTGGAAGGCATGGTTCCTGGAACAACAGTGGTGGAAGGCATGGTTCCTGGAACAACAGTGATGGAAGGCATGGTTCCTGGAACAAGAGTGATGGAAGGCATGGTTCCTGGAACAAGAGTGATGGAAGGCAGGGTTCCTGGAACAACAGTGATGGAAGGCATGGTTCCTGGAACAAGTGGTGGAAGGCATGGTTCCTGGAACAACAGTGATGGAAGGCATGGTTCCTGGAACAACAGTAATGGAAGGCAGGGTTCCTGGAACAACAGTGATGGAAGGCAGGGTTCCTGGAACAAGAGTGATGGAAGGCATGGTTCCTGGGACAACAGTGATGGAAGGCAGGGTTCCTGGAACAAGAGTGATGGAAGGCATGGTTCCTGGAATAACAGTGATGGAAGGCAGGGTTCCTGGAACAACAGTGATGGAAGGCAGCGTTCCTGGAACAAAAGTGATGGAAGGCTGGGTTCCTGGGACAACAGTGATGGAAGACATGGTTCCCAGAACAAGAGTGATGGAAGGCATGATTCCCGGAACAAGAGTGATGGAAGACATGGTTCCTGGAACAAGAGTGATGGAAGGCAGGGTTCCTGGAACAAAAGTGATGGAAGGCATGGTTCCTGGAACAACAGTGATGGAAGACATGGTTCCTGGGACAACAGTGGTGGAAGGCATGGTTCCTGGAACAATGATGGAAAACATGGTTATTGGGACAACAGTGATGGAAGGCAGGGTTCCTGGAACAACAGGGATGGAAGGCAGGGTTCCTGGAACAACAGTGATGGAAGGCATGGTTCCTGGAACAAGAGTGATGGAAGGCATGGTTCCTGGAACAAGAGTGATGGAAGGCAGGGTTCCTGGAACAACAATGATGGAAAGCAGGGTTCCTGGGACAACAGTGATGGAAGGCATGGTTCCTGGAACAACAATGATGGAAGGCATGGTTCCTGGGACAACAGTGATGGGAAGGCATGGTTCCTGGAACAAGAGTGATGGAAGGCATGGTTCCTGGAACAATGATGGAAGGCATGGTTCCTGGAACAACAATGATGGAAGGCATGGTTCCTGGGACAACAGTGATGGGAAGGCATGGTTCCTGGAACAACAGTGATGGAAGGCATGGTTCCTGGAACAAGAGTGATGGAAGGCAGGGTTCCTGGAACAACAGTGATGGAAGGCATGGTTCCTGGGACAACAGTGATGGAAGACAGGATTCCTGGAACAACAGTGATGGAAGGCATGGTTACTGGAAGAGTGAAGGAAGGCATGGTTCCTGGAACAACAGTGATGGAAGGCATGGTTCCTGGAACAAGAGTGAAGGAAGGCATGGTTCCTGGAACAAGAGTGAAGGAAGGCATGGTTCCTGGAACAACAGTGATGGAAGGCATGGTTCATGGAACAACAGCGAAGGAAGGCAGGGTTCGTTGAACAACAGTGATGGAAGGCAGGGTTCCTGGAACAACAATGATGGAAGGCATGGTTCCTGGAACAAAAGAGAAGGAAGGCATGGTTCCTGGAACAACAATGATGGAAGGCATGGTTCCTGGAACAACAGTGATGGAAGGCATGGTTCCTGGAACCACAGTGATGGAAGGCATGGTTCCTGGAACAACAGTGATGGAAGGCATGGTTCCTGGAACAACAGGAAGAAGTCAACTAGCATGGACACAGGACATTGCAGACACCTGGGGCTTGAGGCCGGGGGATAGCCAGATATAAATAGGCTTTTCTGTACAGCATTATAGGAGCCATGTTCTGCAGAGACCCTGCTACTTGGTGATGACGAGAATGCCTATCTCACACAGTGTATTTTGTTTATTCTTCAGTAAGGCAGGGAATTTGTTTATTAAAATGAAGTCACACATTGTATGGTATGTGTTTATTCTTCATTAAAGCTGAGAAGTTTGTACCTATCCGTCTGTTAGAATGTCCTCTTAACACATTGTTTGATGCATGTTTATTTTCAGTAAGGCAGGGAGTTTTTACCTATCAAGTTGAAATAAAAACCTACCCTATACTATGAAGCAAATTCTTTGGCAAATGGTCTTTGTTCTTCAGCGCAGAAAAACTCCCAGCAAACGCCGATAATGGTACAAATACCGTAATGGTAGGTTTGTGGTAGTTTTAGTTGTTTTCCGTAACCATGGGACACAGAGCTGAAATTCGAGACCTGCGGTTTCCAGCGTAACTTGCTTTCAACTGTAAGCTTCTGATTTAGGTGTGGTGTTTCAACTGTCTGTCACTGCTAGCTCTGTTTTTCATATATAATTTAGTCATATTTCAGAAAGTCTACTGTAAATAAACTTTTCTGCCTTTTAATTTGGCATTTATTTCTTTATTTCTCAAGTGATTTGTGTACATTTAAGTATGCATGTGTTTATATCTTTGCAGCTATAGGAAACAATATTTAGCAAAGTTAAATATGCAGCTTCATGTCTCTCTGTTAATTGGGTGCTGTTGGTTATCTGGTTGGTGGTGAATCCTTTAGAAGACTGAGTTGTAACTTCTAAGTCCAATACATAGGCATTTAAGTTGTCGAATCCCTGAGTGGCATAGTGGAGTGACATAGGCGTAGAGACTTTTCTCTGGACTTTTTCACCCGCCAGTCTGACTTACACCCGTCAGTCATCATCATGAGAACTGTTGCAGAGCTCATCTTCCCCTCTCTAAGCTCAGAAGCTAGTGGGGTGTGCAAAACTGGGACTAGATCCATTTTTGTATAGACCAATCGGCACTTGATGAGTGACGTGGTTAATATCAGGCGTCTGCCTTAACTTTCCAAGACATTTCCTGTTACCCGTTTGTAGGCTGCATTAGCCTGAGAACCCATTGTCCATTGTAAACATTTACCATGATGCGGATTATATCCCATATCCACTGGGCCGGCAGGCAAGTGTGTAACCACTCCGCTACGGTCACTCCCAGTAATGAGGTCACTCCCCGTCATGAGGTCACTCCCAGTCATGAGGTCACTCCCAGTCACGAGGATGTGTGGTTCAATATAAATATCACATTTGTGTGGGTGACATGGGTGGATGCAGTGTAGGCAACCATGGTTTGGGAGAGAGAAATGAAAGAGGATACAGACTTGTAGAATGGGCAAAAGAACAAGAAATGGTTGTAGGAAACACCTGGTTTAAACAGCATCTTAGAAGATTATGGACATGGAGGAGTCCAGACAGCAGGATTAAAAACCAGATAGATTACATCCTGATTAACAGAAGGTTTCGAAATGCGTTAACAGTCGTAAAAACAGTTCCAAATGCAGACTGTTACAGTGATCACAGATTAATTACAGGCACATTGAGGGTAAAGTTAAAGAAAGTCAAGTATATAGCAGGAAACCCTAAATATGACTTGTGCAAATTGAAAACTGACAAAGAAATACAAGATAATTTTAACATAGAAGTAAAGAACAAATTTGATTTATTGTCTGATCTAGAGATCCTATTTCAAGATGTAGATGATCAATGGGAAATGCTGAAGAATTCAATCAGTTGTGCAGCAGAAAAAACTATTCCAAAAGTAAAGAAAGTGGGCCGTAAGACATGGATGACTGAAGAAATTTACTAATGGAAACAAGAAGACAGAACAAAAATAATCCTGCTAAATATGAAGAAATTCACAGAAAAGTCAGAACGTTATGTAGAGAGGCAAAAGAAACATGGCTTGAGAAAAACTGCGAAGAAATTGAAAAACAACACAACAGTAAAAATGCGAAATTAATGCACAAAAGAATTCAGGAGCTTACTAATCAAAGAACACGTACATCAGCAGGCTGCCTTAAGACAAAAGATGGAAGAGTCATAATAGAAAAAGATCAGATCTTACATGTATGGTCAGATTACGTGAAAAACCTTTATGACGACAACAGAGACGAACACTACAATGTTCAAAATAATAATGAAGGACCAGTAATTTTGAAGATGGAAGTTCAGAATGCTCCTAACCATATGAAATCTGGCAAGATACCCGGGTTCAGACAGTGTCACAACAGAAATGATTAATGCTTTAGAAGAATATGGAATAGATAAAGCTACCAGTCTGCTTAATACAATATATGATACTGGAAATATACCTCATGAATTATGTAATTCTGTATTTATTGCAATCCCAAAGAAATCAGGAGCCTTGGAATGTGATCAACATCGAACAATTAGTATAATGAGTCACATCGCGAAGATTTTGCTAAAAATTATCATGCAAAGAATTAGGAGGAACATAGAACCTGAAATAGGAGAAGAACAATGTGGGTTTGTAGAAGGAAAGGGTACAGTAAATGCTGTATATTTACTGAGAACCGTAATTGAACGATCTATAGAAGTAAACAAAGATCTACACCTTTGCTTTATTGACTACACAAAGGCTTTCGATAAAGTGAGACATGTCGACATGATAAGGATGCTTGAAGATCTACAAATTGATGGAAAAGACCTTAGACTTGTAAAAAAAAACATATATTGGAAACAACAAGCTGCCATAAGAGTTGATAATGAAGTAGGCCAATATCAGCCTATCAAGAGAGGTGTGAGACAGGGATGTGTAATGTCTCCAGATCTGTTTTCCCTGTACAGTGAAAATATTTTCAGACATATTGAAGGTATGTAAGGAATCAACATTTGGGGACGATGCATCAATAACATTAGATATGCAGACGATACAGTCTTGATTGCAGTCAATGAACAGGACCTGCAACATTTAGTAGATGCAGTTGTTACACACAGTGAACAAAGGTTAGAATTAAATTGTAAAAAGACACAGATTATGGTCATCACTAGGAAGAACGAAATACCACAATGTAATATACAAGTAAATGGGAATATTCTTCAGCAAGTGAATAGGTACAATTATCTCGGAACAGTAATAACATCTGATGGGAGATGCCTTGAAGAGATTAGAACAAGAATCGCCATGTCTAAGGTAGCCTTTAGCAAGATGAAAAACATACTGACCAATAAAAAGATGTAAATTGAAACGAGAAAAAGAGTGTTGAGGTGCTACATAGAACCTGTACTTTTATATGAATGTGAAGCTTGGACAATGAGCAGTCAAGCTGAAAAAGATCTGATGGCTGTAGTAATGTGGTTTCTGAGGAAAATGCAAAGAATACCATGGACAGCCAGAAAGACCAATGAACAGGTCCTTCAAGAAACAAATGAAGATTGTAAACTGATTTAGAGATATTAGACGCAGACAGTCAAAATTTTTTGGGCATGTTATGAGAAGAAATGAATTGGAGAACTTGGTGACAACTGGTAAGATCGAAGGGAACAGACCAAGAGGAAGACCTAGAAGCAAATACCTGGATGGCTTGGCCTTGTGGCATGGTCGAGACAGAAACACAGAGCTGATCCATGACTCTGGTGATCGAGTGAGATGGCAAAACATGACCGCCCACGCTTACCGGCATGGCACATGATGGATGGATGGATGGTGGGTGACATCTATATATATATAAAAGACAATTTTTGTTTGTGTCTTTGTTTCTTTGTTTGTGTGTCCTTTAGGCATTCGCGAACGGTCCATCCGATTGAGATGAAATTTTCTACAGATGTTCTTCTCATTCCCGCCAAGCCAACTGGCATAGTTATTTAGTTTATAATCTACAATTTTTCCTCCAGCATGAAAGAAAATGGCACGAGCTTTAAAAACAGATGAATAAATGTTCAAGTAGTATATCGGGAGTCATGCCACCACCACCTCTACCACATAGCAGCCTAGCACCTGCTAGCATATGTCTAGCACCAACCTAGCACAAGCCAAGCAGTTGTCTAGCACCAGCCTAGGTGCTAGGCTGCTATGTGGTAGAGGTGGTGGTGGTGGTGTGACTCTCGATATACTACTAAAGGAACACGATGAACAGGTTGATAATGTGTATTAATTTTATTAAACAAATTATTTGAAACAAAAATTTTAAAAACATCCTTCAAGACATCGGACAAGGAAACCACTGAAGTAACACTGAATGCTAGAGGCAAGCTAGAGTCTAATAGACTTGTCAGCTTTAAATGACAGTATCTCTCTGAAACGTGTCTTCAACCGTTGATGTACTTAATAACTTTCAATGTTTGCATGGTACAGTGCTTCCTCCAATTAATTATTCTCTGTATTCAAAACAATGTTTTCACGTGATGAATTTGAATAACGAAGACACAAACAATAGATTGCACGATTTATTGCCTGGCATATTTCACTGCATCTCATCAGGTACATACTGCAGAAATCACACAACTTACGTGAATTAACTAGATAAATCCTTCAAACTGAAATATACACATGTTCGCACAGTAATGTCGATTGTCTACCACGGTAATTTTAAACTGACTAACATGTCTTTCTGCTTGCACAAGGACGGCTTACGAAGGTTCATTATTATAGCTTGGTTCTATAATAGCTATAATAATCAATCTTCGTAAGCCGTCCTTGTGCGAGCAGAAAGACATGTTAGTCAGTTTAAAATTACCGTGCGAACATGTGTATATTTCAGTTTGAAGGATTTATCTAGTTAATTCACGTAAGTTGTGTGATTTTTGCAGTATGTACCTTGAGATGCAGTAAAATATGCCAGGCAATAAATAGTGCAATCTATTGTTTGTGTCTTCGTTATTTATATTCTCTGTATTCTTTCATGAGCGCCAATCAACATCTCTCAGCTGAACTTTCTTGATATTTCAGGGCAATTAACAACACATAAACAGCTGACTGGAGAAACTAAAACTAGGACATCAATACATAAGGTCACCTGATATGACAAGCAGTGATTCACACATAAACAGTGCTTCTACTTGTTATGCTGGTCCGTCTCTTGTAGAAAGATGTACATACATAACAAACAATCAATAATGATCAGGATTCAGTTTAAACAATATAGATGTGCCTATTGCTCCTAGAAAATGATATTAATGGAAAAAACAAATTATGTGCTATAATAAATGTATATTACAGTGCCGGCCTCCCTGGTCTAGGGGTTACATGACTTTCTCCGTAATCCCGTATATCCTCGTGAGTAACGTGACGTACGTGAGAATTGGTAGCAGTTCAGTCCGTGTCAGTAACTTACGGGGTATGTGAGCCAGTCGCTCAGAAAGCAATGGCAAACTACTGAGCGTAATCTTGCCTAGTACATCAACAGCAGCTGAAAAATGCTGATGTTGACTGCAACGTCCTGTAAGGGACATGCAACATAAAAAAAATTAAAATGTTAGTGCCCGGATACTAGGAATAGTCCAGGTATCTGCTAGTATAATTATGTGGATTACTGTGAAAGGGATATGTGATAACTGTTATCAGCAGAGGATAGAAACATAACAAGATAAAATTGTGTCAGATTTCTGTTGTTTCTTGAAGTGTTCATACATTGTGTTGTCATCGTTAAGGAATGTTGGGGAATTCTATGTAGAGAGAATGTTTGTCAACAAGCCTAAAGACCTTCACATAATTCATAAAAAGGTGCCTATGAAATCTCACAGCAGTTACATGAGTATTTATTAGAGGTAGCGCATCACACCATTCATGCAGACTATTCTACACATATGCTCTCATAAGCATGGCTGAACAACAACAGAATGCCTGTATAGCGAATTATTTTTCGATGACATACACTTGAGTATCCAGCGTGCATGCACAAATGGTCCAAGAGATACAGATGTTAGGTGAGTGGGTGAATATATCATGCGCAAATCAAGACTACCCCACGCCAACAATTATAGAAATAATAAACACCATTCTGGTGTGTGTATCCAAGCAGAAACAACTGTGGAATATCAACTACCGTCTTATTATAGACAAATCTCAACATGACTTTTATTCTTCAGATTGGTTTATGTTAATGGGTTATGCTGATCTACATAAAGAACATATTTTAACATAGAACTACATAAACACAACAATAGAGTACATACAGGAAAGATGCATTATAACAAGTGCATTAGTTAACATTAACAAATAAGTACATGAAACAATAATTTCAGGATTTACAGCAAAATATTCTCAGGGTATACAGTAGTTAGAAATTTGTGCCACTTACGTGACTGGTTGATGAAATGTAAGCAAACTCAGATTGTAATTATTGTCTGTAATATGTATGCAAGAAATGAATACATCAAAGTGTATCTGGGCTTAATAAATTGCACATGGCATTTCAATAAGAATGTTGTAATGCACAGATCATTTTAAATAATTCAAACTTCATATAATAAGACTAGTACATGCATGCTGTGTTGCTTCAGTTGAATACTGTATGTGCATCTTACATTACAAATATCACACCTGTAAGGCTTCTCTCCTGTTTGTATTCTTTTGTTTCTTTAAATCTCCACTTTCAGTAAAACCAACATTACAAACATCACACTTGTAAAGCTTCTCTCCTGTTTGTATTCTTTTGTTTCTTTAAATCTCCACTTTCAGTAAAACCAACATTACAAACATCACAACTGTAAGGCTTCTCTTCCTGTATGTATTCTTTTGTGTGTCTTGAATTACCACTTCGAGTAAAACCAACATTACAAACATCACACTTCTAAGACTTATCTTCCTGTATGTATTCTTTTGTGTGTCCTTTAAATCTCCACTTTGGGTAAAATCAACATTAGCAAACATCACACTTGTAAGGCTTCTCTACTGTATGTATTCTTTTGTGTTTCTTTAAACTACCACTTCAGTAAAACCAACATTACAAACATCACACTTGTAAGGCTTCTCTCCTGTATGTATTCTTTGTGTTTCTTTAAATGACTCACTTTCGAGTAAAACCAACATTACAAACATCACACTTGTAAAGCTTCTCTCCTGTATGTATTCTTTTGTGTTTCTTTAAATGCTACCACTTCGAGTAAAACCAACATTACAAACATCACACTTGTAAGGCTTCTTTCCTGTATGTATTCTTTTGTGTTCTTTAGGCTACCACTTTCAGTAAAACCAACATTACAAACATCACACTTGTAAGGCTTCTCTCCTGTATGTATTCTTTTGTGTGTCTTTAAATTACCACTTTCAGTAAAACCAACATTACAAACATCACACTTGTAAGGCTTCTCTCCTGTATGTATTCTTTTGTGTTCTTTAAATCTCCACTTTCGAGTAAAATGAACATTACAAACATCACACTTGTAAGGCTTCTCTCCTGTATGTATTCTTTTGTGTTTCTTTAAATTACTCACTTTCAGTAAAACCAACATTACAAACATCACACTTGTAAGGCTTCTCACCTGTATGTATTCGTTTGTGTTTCTTTAAATGATGACTTCAAGTAAAACCAACATTACAAACATCACACTTGTAAGGCTTCTTTCCTGTATGTATTCTTTTGTGTTTCTTTAAATACTCACTTTCGAGTAAAACCAACATTACAAACATCACACTTGTAAGGCTTCTCTCCTGTATGTATTCTTTTGTGTCTCTTTAAATCTCCACTTTCGAGTAAAACCAACATTACAAACATCACACTTGTAAGGCTTCTCTCCTGTATGTATTCTTGTGTGTTTCTTTAAATTACTACTTTCAGTAAAACCAACATTACAAACATCACACTTGTAAGGCTTCTCTCCTGTATGTATTCTTGTGTGTTTCTTTAAATTACCACTTTCGAGTAAAACCAACATTACAAACATCACACTTGTAAGGCTTCTCTCCTGTATGTATTCTTTTGTGTGTCTTTAAATTACCTTGCAGTTTTGAACCAACTTAGGACCTAACTGTAAGGCTTCTCTCCTGTATGTATTCTTTTGTGTTTCTTTAGCTACCACTTTCAGTAAAACCAACATTACAACATCACACTTGTAAGGCTTCTCTCCTGTATGTATTTTTTGTGTGTCTTTAAAATGATCACTTCAGTAAAACCAACATACAAACATCACACTTGTAAGGTTCTCTCCTGTATGTATTCTTTTGTGTGTTCTTTAAATTACCACTTCAGTAAAACCAACATACAAACATCACACTTGTAAGGCTTCTCTCCTGTATGTATTCTTTGTGTCTTTAAGCTTCTTACTGCAGTAACCCACTTTAGACATCACATGTAAGGTTCTCTCCTGTATGTATTCTTTTGTGTTCTTCTTCAGTAAAACCAACATACAACATACACTTGTAAGGCTTATCTCCTGATGTATTCTTGGTGTGTCTTTAAGCTACCACTTTCAGTAAAACCAATATTACAAACATCACACTTGTAAGGCTTCTCTCCTGTATGTATTCTTTTGTGTCTCTTTAAGCTACTACTTTCAGTAAAACCAACATTACAAACATCACACTTGTAAGGCTTCTCTCCTGTATGTATTCTTTTGTGTGTCTTTAAGCTACCACTTTCAGTAAAACCAACATTACAAACATCACACTTGTAAGGCTTCTCTCCTGTATGTATTCTTTTGTGTTTCTTTAATGCACCACTTTGCAGTAAAACCAACATTACAAACATCACACTTGTAAGGCTTCTCTCCTGTATGTATTCTTTTGTGTGTCTTTAAGCTATTACTTGCAGTAAACCCAACATTACAACATCACACTTGTAAGGCTTCTCTCCTGTATGTATTCTTTTGTGTTCTTTAGGCCACCACTTTCAGTAAAACCAACACTTACAAACATCACACTTGTAAGGCTTCTCTCCTGTATGTATTCTTTTGTGTGTCTTTAAGCTATTACTTGCAGTAAACCCAACATTAGACATCACACTTGTAAGGCTTCTCTCCTGTATGTATTCTTTTGTGTTTCTTTAGGCCACCACTTTCAGTAAAACCAACACTACAAACATCACACTTGTAAGGCTTCTCTCCTGTATGTATTCTTTTGTGTGTCTTTAAGCTATTACTTGCAGTAAACCCAACATTAGACATCACACTTGTAAGGCTTCTCTCCTGTATGTATTCTTTTGTGTTTCTTTAGGCCACCACTTTCAGTAAAACCAACACTACAAACATCACACTTGTAAGGCTTCTCTCCTGTATGTATTCTTTTGTGTGTCTTTAAGCTATTACTTGCAGTAAACCCAACATTAGACATCACACGTGTAAGGCTTCTCTCCTGTATGTATTCTTTTGTGTTTCTTTAGGCCACCACTTTCAGTAAAACCAACACTACAAACATCACACTTGTAAGGCTTCTCTCCTGTATGTATTCTTTTGTGTGTCTTTAAGCTATTACTTCAGTAAACCCAACATTAGACAATCACACTTGTAAGGCTTCTCTCCTGTATGTATTCTTTTGTGTTTCTTTAGGCCACCACTTTCAGTAAAACCAACACTACAAACATCACACTTGTAAGGCTTCTCTCCTGTATGTATTCTTTTGTGTTTCTTTAAGTCCATCACTTGCAGTAAACCAACACTACAGACATCACACTTGTAAGGCTTCTCTCCTGTATGTATTCTTTTGTGTTTCTTTAGGCCACTCACTTTCAGTAAAACCAACATACAAACATCACACTGTAAGGCTTCTCTCCTGTATGTATTCTTTTGTGTGTCTTTAGCTATTACTTGCAGTAAACCCAACACTAGACACTCACACGTGTAAGGCTTCTCTCCTGTATGTATTACTTTTTGTGTTCTTTAGGCCACCACTTTCAGTAAAACCAACACTACAACATCACACTTGTAAGGCTTCTCACCTGTATGTATTTGTTTGTGTTTCTTTAAATGATCACTTCGAGTAAAACCAACATTACAAACATCACACTTGTAAGGTTTCTTTCCTGTATGCATTCTTTTGTGCGTCTTTAAATTACCACTTTCAGTAAAACCAACATTACAAACATCACACTTGTAAGGCTTCTCTCCTGTATGTATTCTTGTGTGTTTCTTTAAATTACCAGGATTCTCTCCTGTATGTATTCTTGTGTGTTTCTTTAAATTACCAGGATTCTCTCCTGTATGTATTATTGTGTGTTTCTTTAAATTACCAGGCTTCTCTCCTGTATGTATTCTTGCGTGTTTCTTTAAATTACCACTTTCAGTAAAACCAACAATACAAACATCACACTTGTAAGGCTTCTCACCTGTATGTATTCGTTTGTGTTTCTTTAAATGATCACTTCGAGTAAAACCAACATTACAAACATCACACTTGTAAGGTTTCTTTCCTGTATGTATTCTTTTGTGTGTCTTTAAATTACCACTTTCAGTAAAACCAACATTACAAACATCACACTTGTAAGGCTTCTCTCCTGTATGTATTCTTGTGTGTTTCTTTAAGCTATTACTTGCAGTAAACCCAACATTAGACATCACACGTGTAAGGCTTCTCTCCTGTATGTATTCTTTTGTGTTTCTTTGGCCACCACTTTCAGTAAAACCAACACTACAAACATCACACTTGTAAGGCTTCTCTCCTGTATGTATTCTTTTGTGTTCTTTAGCCACAACTTTCAGTAAACCAACACACAAACATCACACTTGTAAGGCTTCTCTCCTGTATGTATTCTTATTGTGTTTCTTTAGGCCACCACTTTCAGTAAAACCAACACTACAAACATCACACTTGTAAGGCTTCTCTCCTCTAGGTATTCTTTTGTGTGTCTTTAAGCTATTACTTGCAGTAAACCCAACATTAGACATCACACTTGTAAGGCGTTCTCTCCTGTATGTATTCTTTTGTGTTTCTTTAGGCCCACTTTCAGTAAACCAACACTACAAACATCACACTTGTAAGGCTTCTCTCCTGTATGTATTCTTTTGTGTTTCTTTAAGGCCACCTACTTGCAGTAAACCAACACTACGAACATCACACTTGTAAGGCTTCTCTCCTGTATGTATTCTTTTGTGTTTCTTTAGGCCACCACTTTCAGTAAAACCAACACTACAAACATCACACTTGTAAGGCTTCTCTCCTGTATGTATTCTTTTGTGTGTCTTTAAGCTATTACTTGCAGTAAACCCAACATTAGACATCACACTTGTAAGGCTTCTCTCCTGTATGTATTCTTTTGTGTTTCTTTAGGCCACCACTTTCAGTAAAACCAACACTACAAACATCACACTTGTAAGGCTTCTCTCCTGTATGTATTCTTTTGTGTGTCTTTAAGCTATTACTTGCAGTAAACCCAACATTAGACATCACACGTGTAAGGCTTCTCTCCTGTATGTATTCTTTTGTGTTTCTTTAGGCCACCACTTTCAGTAAAACCAACACTACAAACATCACACTTGTAAGGCTTCTCTCCTGTATGTATTCTTTTGTGTGTCTTTAAGCTATTACTTGCAGTAAACCCAACATTAGACATCACACTTGTAAGGCTTCTCTCCTGTATGTATTCTTTTGTGTTTCTTTAGGCCACCACTTTCAGTAAAACCAACACTACAAACATCACACTTGTAAGGCTTCTCTCCTGTATGTATTCTTTTGTGTGTCTTTAAGCTATTACTTGCAGTAAACCCAACATTAGACATCACACTTGTAAGGCTTCTCTCCTGTATGTATTCTTTTGTGTTTCTTTAGGCCACCACTTTCAGTAAAACCAACACTACAAACATCACACTTGTAAGGCTTCTCTCCTGTATGTATTCTTTTGTGTGTCTTTAAGCTATTACTTGCAGTAAAACCCAACATTAGACATCACACTTGTAAGGCTTCTCTCCTGTATGTATTCTTTTGTGTTTCTTTAGGCCACCACTTTCAGTAAAACCAACACTACAAACATCACACTTGTAAGGCTTCCTCTCCTGTATGTATTCTTTGTGTGTCTTAAGCCTACTTACTTGCAGTAACCCAACATTAGACATCACACTTGTAAGGCTTCTCTCCTGTATGTATTCTTTTGTGTTTCTTTAGGCCACCACTTTCATTAAACCAACACTACAACATCACACTTGTAAGGCTTCTCTCCTGTATGTATTCTTTTGTGTGTCTTTAAGCTATTACTTGCAGGTAAACCCAACATTAGACTCACACGTGTAAGGCTTCTCTCTCTGTATGTATTCTTTTGTGTTTCTTTAGGCCACCACTTCAGTAAAACCAACACTACAAACATCACACTGTAAGGCTCTCTCCTCTATGTATTCTTTTGTGTGTCTTAAGCTATTACTTGCAGTAACCCAACATTAGACATCACACTTGTAAGGCTTCTCTCCTGTATGTATTCTTTTGTGTTTCTTTAAGCTACTTACTTGCAGTAAACCAACCTAGACATCACACGTTGTAAGGCTTCTCTCCTGTAGTATTCTTTTGTGGTTTCTTTAGGCCACCACTTTCAGTAAAACCAACACTACAAACATCACACTTGTAAGGCTTCTCTCCTGTATGTATTCTTTTGTGTGTCTTTAAGCTATCACTTGCAGTAAAACCAACATTAGACATCACACTTGTAAGGCTTCTCTCCTGTATGTATTCTTTTGTGTGTCTTTAAGGCTACCACTTTCAGTAAAACCAACACTTACAACATCACACTTGTAAGGCTTCTCTCCTGTATGTATTCTTTTGTGTTTCTTTAGGCCACCACTTTCAGTAAAACCAACACTACAAACATCACACTTGTAAGGCTTCTCTCCTGTATGTATTCTTTTGTGTGTCTTTAAGCTATTACTTGCAGTAAACCCAACATTAGACATCACACTTGTAAGGCTTCTCTCCTGTATGTATTCTTTTGTGTTTCTTTAGGCCACCACTTTCAGTAAAACCAACACTACAAACATCACACTTGTAAGGCTTCTCTCCTGTATGTATTCTTTTGTGTGTCTTTAAGCTATTACTTGCAGTAAACCCAACATTAGACATCACACGTGTAAGGCTTCTCTCCTGTATGTATTCTTTTGTGTTTCTTTAGGCCACCACTTTCAGTAAAACCAACACTACAAACATCACACTTGTAAGGCTTCTCTCCTCTATGTATTCTTTTGTGTGTCTTTAAGCTATTACTTGCAGTAAACCCAACATTAGACATCACACTTGTAAGGCTTCTCTCCTGTATGTATTCTTTTGTGTTTCTTTAGGCCACCACTTTCAGTAAAACCAACACTACAAACATCACACTTGTAAGGCTTCTCTCCTGTATGTATTCTTTTGTGTGTCTTTAAGCTATTACTTGCAGTAAACCCAACATTAGACATCACACTTGTAAGGCTTCTCTCCTGTATGTATTCTTTTGTGTTTCTTTAGGCCACCACTTTCAGTAAAACCAACACTACAAACATCACACTTGTAAGGCTTCTCTCCTGTATGTATTCTTTTGTGTGTCTTTAGGCCTACCTACTTTCAGTAAAAGCAACATTACAAACATCACACTTGTAAGGCTTCTCACCTGTATGTATTCGTTTGTGTTTCTTTAGGCCACCACTTTCAGTAAAACCAACACTACAAACATCACACTTGTAAGGCTTCTCTCCTCTATGTATTCTTTTGTGTGTCTTTAAGCTATTACTTGCAGTAAACCCAACATTAGACATCACACTTGTAAGGCTTCTCTCCTGTATGTATTCTTTTGTGTTTCTTTAAGGCCACCACTTTCAGTAAAACCAACACTACAAACATCACACTTGTAAGGCTTCTCTCCTGTATGTATTCTTTTGTGTTTCTTTAAGGCTATCACTTTCAGTAAAACCAACATTACAACATCACACTTGTAAGGCTTCTCTCCTGTATGTATTCTTTTGTGTTTCTTTAAGGCCTACCACTTTCAGTAAAACCAACACTACAAACATCACACTTGTAAGGCTTCTCTCCTGTGTGTATTCTTTTGTGTATCTTTAAATGTACAGGTTGAGTAAAACCAACATTACAAACACCACACTTGTAAGGCTTCTCTCCTGTATGTATTCTTGTGTGTCTTTTTAAATGACCACTTTCAGTAAAACCAACATTACAAACATCACACTTGTAAGGCTTCTCTCCTGTATGTATTCTTGTGTGTGTCTTTAAATTACAACTTACAGTAAAACCAAACATTACAACATCACACATTGTAAGGCTTCTCTCCTTTATGTATTCTTGTGTGTGTCTTTAAATTACAACTTACAGTAAAACCAACATTACAAACATCACACTTGTAAGGCTTCTCTCCTGTATGTATTCTTGTGTGTCTTTTTAAAAGACCACTTCCAGTAAAACCAACATTACAAACATCACACTTGTAAGGCTTCTCTCCTGTATGTATTCTTGTGTGTGTCTTAAATTACCACTTTCAGTAAAACCAACATTACAAACATCACACTTGTAAGGCTTCTCTCCTGTATGTATTCTTGTGTGTTTCTTTAAATTACCAGGCTTATCTCCTGTATGTATTCTTGTGTGTTTCTTTAAATTACCAGGATTCTCTCCTGTATGTATTCTTGTGTGTTTCTTTAAATTACCAGCCTTCTCTCCTGTATGTATTCTTTTGTGTGCCTTTAAATGAACACGTTGAGTAAAACCAACATTACAAACATCACACTTGTAAGGCTTCTCTCCTGTGTGTATTCTGGTGTGTACCTGTGCACTACAAATGTTAGCAAAGTCCGCAGTAGAAGTATTACCAGGATTAGAAGTGTTTCCTCCTGTTGATGTTATTTTGTCTTTCTGTGAATACATTTTGTGAAACTCTTTACTGTTGACACCACACATTTTATACTTCTTTCCATGATCTTCATTTATGCAGGACTTAACAATTTTACATTCTATGTTACATTCATCATCTCTGGCCAGGTTAGTGTATTTAGTAGAAACACAGAGCTTATCATTTTCCTTATCTGTATAATCATTTTGTGAGCTAAAATTATAAGAAATCCCAGCTTCACTCACATTAACTGTGTTCACATGATTCTGAATACTTTCTGGCAGTGTTGCCACAGTCAGTTTTGTATTATCAATGTCATTTAATGTCATATTTACATCACACTTTTCATATTTATTTTTAATATTTGTAAAACTGTTTACTTCCAGTGAAAAGTCTGCATGCAATTTGTTGCAATTCAGCTCCAAGTATTTATTATGATGCCTGTATTTCATATGTCTTTGCAAATACCAAGACTGACTGAAGGACAGTTGGCAATCATCACAAGAGAATACTCCTGAAATAGTAAATGAAAAAGAAAATGTATTCTTCTAATTGTCATGAAACAGACACACATGAATTATTTGGTGAATTTATGAATTTGCTGTATGAAACAGATGATAAACATGGCATCTAATTATTTACATGAAGAAATTAACATCTGTAGACAATGTATGATTCAATTTCACATTTTAAAATTCAACATTATAGTCATTTTATGTTCTAACTTAAAGACGTAAGATCGGCTTCATTGCACCAGGTTTTACTCCGAACGGCTCAATCTCTGTGGTCGATCTGCCGAAAGCATCACACAATGCATGAATTCCAGCAAAGACCTCCAGGAGTCTCAGAAAAATTGCATTCATGAATTGAATGAGTATGAAGTTGAACCCATAACCTTGCAGGTCCACAAGGTTGAATGGATAAGAATGCGTGTTCTTAAACATGCGGTGTGCTGATGCCGAGGTTAGCGGTCCAACCCCTGCACCGGACAGCTGGACTAAAATGTTGACCTGTCGTCCTTGACTTGGGGATGTAAATTACAAGTACCTCTGAAGTCGGAGTGGGTTCGCCTGATGACGAGGGACACTGTAATAGGGAAAAGCTAACCCACATGCAAAATTCAGTCCATCACTACTATAAAAATAGTGTATGGACTACGCTTGAGTTCAAAGTGAGCTATGTTCTCATTTAAAACAAACAATTTCATATTTTTAAAAAGAAGCAACTATTGTATATTTGCAAATAGTTCATGCACCGAATCATACAGCACATTAAATAAAATATACCATATACTGTCAGTATTGCAAGACAGTCACCTATTGCTTCCTCCACAAAGTCAGACCGGCAAAATGTGATAGCGTTATCACATAACAGCCCCATAGCAGCAACCTGCTTCGGGGAAAATGTGTATTTTATATACTGCACATTTGCTTGCATCTCTTATTTGGGAAGTCATTCTATTTAAAATGAACACTGGTCAACAAAGGTATGTCTACTGCTGCACCAAGTCAATAAACTCATACATGTTGATGATTTGTATTTAAATGTCAAGCAACTAATTTACAAGCTGGTGTTTACAGTGCAGCATAAACTATTTTGGTTCAGTGATCTCCTCAAGCTTGTTGCTTACTTTGCAGAAGCCATTTCTTGTAACTTTTTTTCTTTTCTCAAATTCTGTAATATTTCCGGGTCTGTATCCATTTGTATTAGCCACTACGATACAGATTGCCGCATTTTAACGGAAATATATTTGCGGTTTTGTTCGGCAACTATTTTTTGTGTCTCCGATTTAAGTAGGTTTAGAGTACTCATGATGTTAAATTTCCCGAATATTTCAGGATTGCTTTAAAAAAGGGACAGATTACTTTATATAGTTTCTCTCTCCTCGGTTTACGTTCGTACATCTCGCGTTTCTGAAATTTGTTTCCTACACAGAGATACAGAGTGACATTTCAGACGTAAGTAGACCCACAAATCACGTTTTATGTAGATGTATTTGTTTTTTCTAGTATGTGTTATTAGATGTATCGTCCATTTTTATGTAAATCTTGTCATTTTCATCTATTAACTCTTTACCGGGCAAAGCGTCCGAACCCTGGAACGAGCACATCATCTGAATACGTCCGAGCTACTACTAGCATTGTAAAAACACGATCGTGTGGCTTTTGGAGATTTCCGATTGTCTACTTTGAGTTTCCCCAATAGCTTGACAAAGTGGTCACCATTTTCAAGCGTGTACTATGAATTTGAACGGATTTTGTTTATAGTTTTCGGGGTTTTTACGCTTAGTTTTTCAAAACGGATTTTGACGATTCTTCAAGTGATAGTGGAGATTTCGCTGGGTTCAATTTAAGTGACATTTACATGCACGAATTTGACTGAATCAGAGCTAGATATCAGTGATTAGCGTTACTTTGTGTTAGCAGTCGTGGAGCGGACTTTAATGAAAGTGATTCTGATTCTGAAAATGTGTTTGTAAATTGCCGTATAAATGACTGACAATCACAAACAATATGTTGTATTTTGTAAATATTTGTGTTCATGTGTGGATTACCGGGAACATTCACGTAAGTAAAATACTCTGCATGCTTTTTACTTCATTTTGTTTTTTATTTAAGTAAAATCGGTTGACTAACACCTTTTATGTGATGATTTTACTAACGTAACCCGAAATTTTACCGAACCTCAAATATCTTCTTGCCCGTTCAGGGCTACAAAACGGACAAACGTCTGCCCTGTAAAGGGTTAAAGTTGGGAGGGTCATCTCAAACTAAAATGATGAAGATTGCATGCTCTGGTGTGATATTTCAATGGCCGGAAATAGCCGTTGCCTTGTCAGCGATGACTATTTAATATTGTTATGGTATATTCACAGCTATTTGCATGCCAATGAATGCATGTTTGCATTCAACATCAATTTTAGTATGTATCTGTACATTTTCATCACTCTGCATGGACCGGATCATTGATAATTTGTCATCTTTCCAACGGGACTTCTTTTCTTTTGTCAAAATGCATCTACGCTGGCAGCCTCATTTTGGCAAACGGCACATGCAATCCACGCGCGGGGTGACGTCACACAGATGACGTGAAGATGTATATATCTGTGTGCGTGTGTATATATAGACCGGCAGAGTTATTTTTCCTTGAGTTAGGCCGCTGTGTTAATATCTCCCTTGGCAACAGTGTAAACCGATAGTTGTGTGAGCGTGTAAGTAGGGTCACAACAAGTGAAAGGTCAAAATCGTTTTTTATTTCTATATGTCCTTTTTAAATGATAAACTTACACACAAACATTAATGTCTCGGCTTTAAATTGACCTACAGACTTGAATAAGGTACCGTTGGATTTGTTTTTTCAAGAGCTATCCAACTATGCAGGTTATATAATTAAAAAGCAATTTAGAAAAAGTTACTAAAGTGGCTAATTTGTATCAGTCCTGAAGTCTTTTTCCTTTTCTCAAGCAATATTAATTCACTGGTAGCTTGCTAGACCAGACTCAGCATCTAGGAGAATATTACGATTGTTCATCTAAATAAGTTCTCAGAAATGTTTTGACTATGGAAACTCTTCTCAACCTGCAGTTCAGCAAAGGGTTCCTAGAGGTTCTGTGATAGAGGTACCAACAAGAAAAAGGTTAATTTTGTCAAAATGAACAGATATACTGCCAAAATATTCTCTAGTCAGTAGAACATTAACAATTACTTAAAATGACTGATCATGCTGAAGTGCTGTTAATTTGCATTAATACGTCTAATATAGGCAAGGCTTTCTTGATACATTGACACTATTTCAGAGATCCCGCATTTTCAAGAGGACAAGTACAATATAATAATAAGGCACAAATTAACATAGCAATCAAATAACAAGAGATGAAGGTGTATGATGCACCAGATATACATTTAGTGATAAAAAGACACGACTTGCAGATTTACTCTGCAAACAAGGAATATTAATCCATAATATGTCTACCTTAATTATCATCATATCATGTGTCCTGCCAACTGGCATTAGGCATTCACTCAACTCAATTCAGTCCTTGGCATTTTGTATTAATACATTTGATGATATTCTTCCATTCAACGCTCTCAATCCAATTAGTATGATTTCTCTTGGTTTGCCTCTGCATCCACTGATCTTGTCATGATGTCTTGCATGCCTTTTTTCTTACCTCATGACCTAGAATAGCTGTTTGTCTCTTATTGTAGCTGTACATGACTGACCTAGTTTCATAGTTTCTTCCAGGTAATCATTAGTTACTCTAGCGGCCCAAGAGAAAATGGTCCTTTACTTGTTGTATGAACA
This sequence comes from Cepaea nemoralis, assembly GCA_014155875.1. Classification (NCBI taxonomy): domain Eukaryota; kingdom Metazoa; phylum Mollusca; class Gastropoda; order Stylommatophora; family Helicidae; genus Cepaea; species Cepaea nemoralis. Next base: position 278,573 of record JACEFZ010020339.1, read on the forward strand.
AAGTTAGCATGAAAATAATTCTCTGGGACCATATACATGTACCAAAGTGGTTATGAGAGATTACATGATGAAAGACATGCAACATAGGACAGAAGAATAGGTTGTATTTCATGCAACATAATCAATCCAATACATAAGTTCTCGAGATGATGGGAATGAAGAGATTTTATGTCAGAAATAAAATGACGTGAAATATTTTGGCCAAATTAAAAGACATAGCATCTTGTAAAAACTATACTGGAAGGAAGAGCTGTAGGCATTCAAACTAGAGGTATACAAACAGCAGTCTTATCAGTGTTCACAGCAAGGTTTGAGACGGCAAGTGCTGGAGGTCCACTGCAGCCAACCTCCACTGTGCAGATGGCACATGATTGACTGATGCAACAAAGTGTTCCTTCACAGTAAATTGAGAAAGGTTGGACTATAATGTACATGAATCTAGCTATCGTTGATTCTGCACTGCTGAGGAAAACTAGTCATGCCCTACCTATGATTTTGGATATAAGCATGTGGTGGCAAATTTTTGCTCTGACAGCTTTCTTCTGTGTCTTTGTTTAAATTTAAACATGTGCTCCTTCTTTCTGTTTATATTTGTAAACTTCTGCTTTAAAGACATGTAGTTGTAAAACAATGAACTGATATTACCTCAGAAACATACAACTTACCGTCACTTTCTGCATTTCCATCAGATTCTTGCAAATTATTCTTTCTGAGCAATTTTCTTCCCAATTTGGGACTATTTATACCCAGTTCTCGAGCATAACTGTCACCATAGTATACCTGAAATTATGTGTTTGTGTAACAAACTATACTTAAGTGACACAGAATAATAATTAACAAACTATACTGTAAGTGACACACAATAATAATTAACAAACTATACTGTAAGTGACACACATAATAATTAACAAACTATACTGTAAGTGACACACAATAATAATTAACAAACTATACTGTAAGTGACACACAATAATAATTAACAAACTATACTGTGATTGACATACAATAATAAGTAACAAACTATACTGTAATTGACATGCAATAATAATCAACAAACTATACTGTAACTGACATGCAATAATAATTAACAAACTATAATGTAAGTGGCACACAATAATAATTTTTAAAAAATATACTGTAATTGACATACAATAATAAATAACAAACTATACTGTTGAGTGCAGGATGATAATAGAAAACACTGTCAGGACAACAATATATCCAGTAAATGGAATGTGAATGCAGAAAAACAGTTATAGAAATTCATACTATTATGAGGGGAAGTCGATAAGTAAGTCACATATGGCTGTAGAAAAATAACTGAATATGACAACTTGAAACCAGTTTATTTTTATACATACATTGTTCCTTTATTTCTCAACATAATTTCCATCCAACACTGATGCATTTATCCCATCGTTTTATCAGTCCTCCCAAACTAGTGGCATAGAACTGTGTGCTCTGTTTTCTAAACCATGTTTTCACTTCACACTCAACTTCAGCGTCATTCGCGAAATGTCTCCCACCAAGGTGGGTTTTCAGTGGACCAAAAAGGTGGAAATCGCTAGGGGCTAAGTCGGGGCTGTAAGGTGGATGTTCCAGAACTTCCCACCTTAGTTGGTTAATTTTCTCCTGAATTAATTGAGCCGTATGTGGTCTGGCATTGTCATGAAGAAGCAACACTCCTCTAGTCAGCAGTCCTGGACGTTTTCTTCGAATTGCATCATGAAACATCAATAGAACTTCACAGTATGATTCAGAATTCACATTGTCACCTTTCTTCTTGAAATTGGTTAAAAGCACTTTTTTGCCCACAAAAAAAAAACCAACCACACAACAGCATGTTGCTCTTTGGTTGTACTCCGTAAGTACAGTCACTATTTTGTTTATGCGCTGCGCATGAGACACCTAGCATCACCTGAGTTAATGAGAATATAAAGTTTGATGTTGCTGTCACCTAATGACACCTGTAGAAAACATCAACTACATTTACCTGCCCTCCCACAGAACTGTGTTACTTAATTATTGACTCGCCCTCGTATTATTATCAGTGAAACTAAACTAAAACTGACAATGCTGACAAGCAAAAGAAACACAAAACTATACCAATATCTGAACCTAACAATGCTAGGATTCACATTTCTGATATAGGAAGTAATAACTGTAATGACTGGTTCACAGCCAATACAGAATATCCACTCTTCCTAACATCATTTATAGCAGTCACAGAGAAACATTACTGTCTGCTGAATACTTATTTATGATATATTTTGGTTTAGTAAACACATCTTGCTTTCTGCAAACTGAGAATGTTGGCAACACAAATTTCTCTTCTTTGTTCTTGCAGCTATAGTATTTTACAAAACAAACTCACAAAAAAACTAACTTCTATTGTATATTTGTAACAATCAATAACTGTAGTTGGATCATTTTTTTCACATTATGACTTTTACAAATTTCGTTTACAATCCTGATATCTGTAGTATGTCTTCTGACCTGATGTCCTCAGTTGTAGAATTTTGTAATGGATGTTAACACTAGTTTATATCAGCTGTCATAAAATGATACACCCATACATATATTTTACAACTTTAGTCAATAGCCTAATGAGAACACACAATGCTTGTTTAGATGCACAATATTCTATCAATACACAAGAGATGATTTACACATACATGACCAGATAAGATTTTTGTACAATCAACTTCATAAACCATTGCACCAGACTTCTACCCAGAATTATGAGAACAAGAAAGAAAATAAAAGTGGAATTTGTTGAACAGTATGGATTTGTTGAAGGAAAAGGTACAAATAATGCAATATACACATTACGAATACTAATAGCGAGATCAATAGAGACACGGAAAGACATATATGTGTGCTTTATAGATTATACTAAGGCATTTGATAAAGTGAAATATATTTGTGCTATATAGATTATACTAAGGCATTTGATAAAGTGAAATATATTTGTGCTTTATAGATTATACTAAGGCATTTGATAAGTGAAATATATTTGTGCTTTATAGATTATACTAAGGCATTTGATAAAGTGAAATATACTTTGTGCTTTATAGATTATACTAAGGCATTTGATAAGTGAAATATATTTGTGCTTTATAGTTTATACTAAGGCATTTGATAAAGTGAAATATATTTGTGCTTTATAGATTAAACTAAGGCATTTGATAAAGTGAAATATATCTGTGCTTTATAGTTTATACTAAGGCATTTGATAAAGTGAAATATATTTGTGCTTTATAGATTATACTAAGGCATTTGATAAAGTGAAGTGAAATATATTTGTGCTTTATAGATTATACTAAGGCATTTGATAAAGTGAAATATATTTGTGCTTTATAGATTATACTAAGGCATTTGATAAAGTGAAGTGAAATATATTTATGCTTTATAGATTATACTAAGGCATTTGATAAAGTGAAACATGAAAAAAATGATGTTTTTTAAAAATGGTCAGCATGGCCGAATGGATAAGATCACTTATTCTTAAACATCTTGTGGGCTGATGCTGAGGTAACGGCTTCAACCCCTACACTGGCCAGCTGGACTAAAATGTTGACGTCTTCTTGAAAAAATACAAATTAAAAATTACCACTTAAAAAAATTACAAATACCTCTGAAGTCAGAGTGGGTTCGCCCGAGGGCAAGGGGCACTGATAAAAGGAAAAGCTAATCCATGCACAAAAATCAGTCCAGTGCACTAGAAGCACGTGTATGGACTATGCTTGAGTTCTAAGTGACTGAGCGCAAAACAACAAAAGAATAAAAATGTTGGATGATATTAACAATGATGGGAAAGATCTCAGAATAAAAAACTGTCATTTACTGCCTATAGTACCTTGCAGTGTAGGACAGGGGGGGGGGTCTTGAGCCTGAGGAATTAAGGCCGCATGGCTAGTGCAGTCGCCGCGAACTGTGCAGGTTAGAGTTTTCTTTTTGCCCTGGACAGAAAAAACTCCACACCTTACCGAGGATTTGAACCTGGGTCTCCTGAATGAGAGCCAGGCATTCAAGCCACTCAGCCAGCCGCTCCCCACATCTCAGAATAAGAAACAATATTTAATGGAAACAAGCAGCAGCAATTAAAATGGGATATAAAGGGGCAGTTATGAACAGTTAAAACAGGGAGTAATGCAAGGATGTGTTTTGTTGCCAGATCTCTTCTCTCTCAGTAGTGAAATAATAATCAGAGATCAAAGAGAGGCCAGGAAAATGAGCTGGAGATTGTACTATATAAACAATCTACGCTATGCAGATGATAGTATTCAGAAAGAATTAATAGCTGAAAACGGAAAGGATCCACAGCTGTTGGACATTGTAGTAATGGAAAGTGCACAAAAGGAAAAGGACTTTCCTGAATATAAAAAAAAAAACAGAAGCAATGGTTATTTCAAAGAAAACGATGACAGCAAAATGTGATAAAACAGAAGGGAAAATGTTTAACCAAGTTGTTAAATTTAAATACCTAGGGGCAATGACAACATCAAATGGAAGATGCACGGCAGAGATTAAAAGCAGAATAGGTCAAGCAAAAGTTACATTTCACAACTGAAAAATATCACTGTCACTGATTGTAAGAAAGAGAGCATTGAAATGTTATATAGAACCTGTTTTGATTTATGGCAGCACATCATGGAATGTGAATAAACAAATTAGGAAGAACTGGAAGCAACGAAGATGTGGTTCCTTAAGATGAATGTTATGAATAGCTTGGACTGCCAGAGTAACTAACAATGACTGTTTGGAAGAAGCTATTGAAAGTAGAACATTATATACAACTATAAGGATGACATAGAACATTATATACAACTATAAGGAAGACAAACAGCCATTCTTTGGTCATGTCTTGAGAAGAGAGGCATTGGAAAACATTGTGACGACTGGAAAGATCAGTGACAGAAGAGGCAGACCAAGAGAAATGATGCTAGATGGACTCAGACGGTGGCTTGTAGGAGTTTCATCAGCAGAGTTGATCCAGAAAACCAAGGACTAAGATCTGTGGAGAGACGTGAACACTGTTAGTTGGCAAAGCACAGATGCAAATGAGCTATTGTTTCTTGCTATAATGTGGCAAGAATATTAGAAATATGTGTTATCACTTGACATCATCATGTGCAGTTATTGCCAGGTGTTCTAATAACTAAATCTCCATCAAAAATGGCCACACCCACACCAGAAAAGACAGTTGCACTCACTAATATTTCTGTTCCAGCACAGATAGGTTTGTGAGACCTGTAGTAGATTTCTCCCTGATACTGGTAGGCTGTCACACACTGCTCATCTTCATGTCTGGCACAGTTGACATACCTCATCCAGTTCGACTTGCTCGGATCTTTACCATCCACAAAGTGAAAAGTGTGTCCATCTTTCACAATCTGTTCACAGAATATCATATGCAGATTATATGTCAAGATCATAAACATCATCTATCTGTGATCTGAAATTCCAAAACACTCACCACACATATAAATACGCAAAGACAAAATGCTAAACATGTGAACAGTAAGAGATTACAGCAATGAACAAGGATCATGTACCAACTTAACTTGTTACATGTTGTTTGCTGTCACTTGTCAGGAGGTTGGAATGATGTCTGATCATAGCCACTTGTAACGATTTCAATCAGAACTTTTGGACTTAAGTGGTAATATCGGTGCTTTGTCCAGCATCCTTATAATTATAAGAATTATTTTCAGATCATTCACCCTCCCTGCCTGTCTGGGTGTCTTTGACCATAATTGGCACAACTCTTTACAGCAGACGGCTAAGTCAAGGTCATATTTTTTACTGTCTGTTCTTTAGGTTCTATTTTGGATCCTCAGGCACAAGACCCTGGTATTAGGAGGTCTCTCTTTCTATCTCTTTTATCTGTGTATGCTTTGAGGTCCACAGTATCTCACCTTCTCCTCATACCATGTTACAATCATGATCATTTTTAGACTACAGCAGTGGTTCTCAACAGGTGGTGAATTCCCACCCCCCACCCCAGGAATTTTAGGGTTTCCAGGGGGGAATTAAGATTATTTCAAGATCGCGTTAATACAAGAACTGAATTTATAGGGAAGTAATATTAAAAAAAAGGGGGGGGGGGGGAGGGAAATGACAGTTCTGAACATATGGTGAAGGGGTGCCAAAAAAGGTTGAGAACCACTGCCCTACAGACTGAAGGAATGTACAGAAGTTCATTCACAACCAACAGAAACCACTAGATTCTGCTAGTACAGAAACTGCATCTCAATCATGTCAATTTGTACATGTCAAAAAGAATACAACACAGTTGTGTGCAACATTTCAGTGATTTTTCCATTTTATATGTACAGTACAATGCTGGCCTCATCAGCGACAATGACACAAGTAAATAAAATCTAGCCAGATAAAAACATTGATTCTTATTTCAACATGAGTATTTGTATGTTTCCAAGCTTGGAGGTTGAAGATTTTCGAAGAATGACCTGTGCTCCTAAACTCTTGATGTCAATGGTTAATGTAAAATCAACACCATGGTACTCCAAGTAAATCCAGATTCTCCATCACTTCAACTAATGTAGATTTTTGTTTATAAAATTGTAGAAATAAAGCACATAATAAAATAGACAGTCACTGAGATTTTGTAGTTGATAACATAACATATTTTTTAAGAAAATGTATTTCAGAGTCAACACTGACTGTTTCAGTACAAAGGAAACTTTCACAGTGTTATAAAAATAACAATTCACCTGCCAACTATAACCAGACTCATGGGCAATCGTTTCATCCACTTCCTTCTTCCCTCTGTAAGGTCCAAATCTAGTACGAGCAGGGAAGTCTTTCACTGCAAACACACCCAAACCTGCATTTGGAATCTTGGATTTCCTGATGACTAAACCCTCTGGTAGAGTTCTCTTGCTGTACTCATCAGATTTGCTTGGTTGTATCTTTAATAGTTGTACAAAAATCAAAGATGAGAATTCACATTTTAACATCTTGAAATGGAACAAGTTACAGCTAAATATTTAAAAAATCTAAAACATGTCTCAGAGTTCAAATATTTAGACAGCTAAGTTAGTTGTATGTCCTTTTTCAGGACAATACAATGAATGCTAGCATTTATTTGCTTTTGTGATTTACGGGCAATTTAGTTCAGTATTCTGCCATTGCTTTCAGAATGGCCGACCAATCATACCATCAAAAGCAACACAGAGAGGTTGTCACATCCATAGGGTCTATTAAACTTCTAGCATTCCTTTAAGTGCATCTATCTTCATATTTGCCAGCCATAAGTTTCAATGGACCTCATTATCACCCCCCCACCCCCCCCCCCCCCCCCCCCCCCACACACACACACACACACACACACACACACACTTTGACTCATCTGCAAACCTAAATGGATGTTTACACTTGCTATTGTTTAAGACTACACTAACATTTAGAAGCAAGAAGAGGTAGACAAACGATACAAGTGGGAAGATAACACCAAGAGATGGACGAATATCTGCCTGAAAGAATGTACAGTCAGGGCAAGAGACAGACAGAATGTACATTCAGGGCAAGAGACAGACAGAATGTACAGTCAGGGCAAGAGACAGACAGAATATACAGTCAGGGCAAGAGACAGACAGAGTTGGAGATCCATCGCAGCCAACCTTCATGGTGGAGACGGCACCTGATTTATTGATTAAACATTTAGCATATCTTCTGCTAAGCTACTGTGTCCCACAGGCTGCTGAATCAAACATAAAATGAAGAACCATTTTTGCAAGCTGTGAGACATAATGAGTATATGGTGGTAGGCCCATATGTTTAGACCACTTGACACGTGAGGGAGATGTGGGCAATATCACATCAGCCGCCTTTACTTTCCCAGATATTTTCTGGTACCCACTTTAGGTTGGGTCAACCTGGGAGTTTAGGTTAATTTTTAAAATTCACATCATTGCAAAGTTGAGCCCATGGCAACCGGGCTGGCAGGCTAGCATGGTAATCAATGTGTATCTGCGACTCCCAGGCTGAGTGGTATGTCATTCATTCATTCAGTAGCATGTCCTTTGCAGAACCTCGCTCCCATAACAACCTTCCAGAACACATCTCGGTGATGAGCAAGATGTCCTGCGTCTGATACACCCATCTGGAGATCATCCACCACATCCTGCACCCATCTTCTCTTTGGCCTTCCTCTTCCTCTCTTCCCAGGCATATACCCCTCCATTATTGTTCTCTCCAAACTTTTGTGACGTTTCAAGTGACCAAAATATTTCAATTTTCTTTGTTTTATCGTCTTTAATAGCCAACCTTCTTTAATATTCAGCTCTTGAAGTACTGATGCATTTGTTCTTTTCGTTATCTAAGATATTCTTAGAACTCGTCTATAACATTTGTATTCAAAGGCATTTATGCGCTGTTCAGCTTGTTTAGTAAGTGTTCAGGTCTCACAGGCGTATGTTGCAATGGGAAAGATGCATGCTCTTAAAAATCTAATTTTTGTAGTTCTATCTGTCCCTCTCCACATATGGTATGTAGTTGACTGAAGATGGTTATAAATAAAAGTCAGCAATGAATGTGTAAATAAAAAATTGTTATGTGTTTGCCGAAGTCGTTTCCTGCTATGGGCCTCTATGAGATGATAGGATGATTATATTTTGTAGGCCTGAATGCACAGAGGAGTTGGTGGCCAGTCTCTCCCTAGCAGACAAGCCAGGAGTCGAACCATCATCTGACCACATGCAATGTGTAAATGAATTACTAGAATAAGTGGGTCTGAGTGAACTTTCATTAGCCGAGGTCAGATTTGTCTCACTGTTTTCACTACAGATTTGTCTCACTGTTTTCAATGTGCAGATAGATTTGTGGTGTCTATATCTTAAGGCAGAGACAAACAGGATTCATGGGAGAAAGAGACAGTGATGTTTGCTGCCATTGTACACAGGTGTCACAAAATGCTGCGTTTACAGCCCAGAATATGTTCATGGACTTATCTTAGGTACCACTTAGAGAAATAAACATAAGAATGAATGTATTCTCTACTAGCATGTAAAAGACCACTGAACCGTGACACAAGTGGGCTCATAATGGCTTTGCAAGCAAATAAAACCGCCCAGGCATGACTGCAAGCAACCTGGTTTATCACCAGAATTGGAAAACTGGTCTACCCCAGAGCCTAATTGCTCCTTTGACATGACACATGATAAGCAGGGCTAGGAAAATCACTCAACTGTTAAGGCTGACCACCTTGTGAAACAGACCAGAGACACAAGGTGTGAACACACTATTTGATAAGGTTCCCAGGGGGAAACTGTCAGACTGACAGGGGCCTCTCACAGCCACACACAGTGTGAAAGGCAAGCTGAACAGAGACTGCCCACTGCCCCAGGTGTGAAGGCCAACCATTCAGAAAGAATTTATGATGGACATGCTGGGAGATAATTCAGTCTGCACCATAAAAATGTGTGAAATGAAATTGCTCAGACAGGAGACTACCCCAGTCAATGGTGGGAACCAGACCCCCAGATCAAATAAGGCATTTAAAACCACAAGAAAGTGGTAATTGAATTAAACGCCTTGGGGAGATAAGGAAAGAATATATATGCTAGGAGATTCTGATACTCAGATCAGAAATGAAAAATCTTCGAACAGGTGAGAAGAGAGAGTAAATGTAGATTTCTTAGTAACTATCTAAGTCTTTTAGATGTATGTACATATTTTCAGTCTATATCTGACCTAGGTTACTTCAAGAATTATCATTGCTTCAGGTTACTTGAGTATATATCTTATTGCTAGAAGGGTTATTCTTACTACACAAGTAGATACCTTTTGTGAGGCAGACTTTTGACTTTCACTTATCATGTTAGATGTCTGTTACTCTATGGAAAGTTTCTCAGGCATTTTAGATAATCATGTTACTACAATTTTTGCATTTTCATACTATGTATGTAAGAATACGTTCATAGGCCTAATGTTTAAGTATATGATGGATGTATGTATTTGTAACTTGATATGAATATACGATGCTAGGAATATGCTTCGTACATATTCTTTTTTGTGTATATACATCTCATTTCGTATACATATAAACTAACTAATGCATTATGCTATTATGTTAAAGTATCATAATATGTCTAGTTTAATTAAAATATTTTATGTGTATGGGATGTTTGATATATTGATTTGTCATATGCAAACCCACCAATATGAAGTGTTATGCTATTGTGCGCGCATTGGCACCTTGCCTATCGATTGCATTGGAAGCAGAGGTGGAATGGTACAGACATTACCCATAACTGGTATAGGGTATATGGTGCTTAGCCCTTTCAGGTATTTTGGACGGAGCGGCTGTATGACCCAGAATGTCGATATTAGCGACATAGACATAGGACGGCAGAAATGTAATAATTACAGGCGTGTGAGACAATTGAAAAGCCCGTCCCAGAATAAAACCGTAGGACAGAGATATGGATGGAGAAGGAGGATGGTGAACGCAGTAGAGCTGGAAGATAAACTTGGTCAGACTGGTCATGGTATATGGGTGTGCTAGGATATATGTAGTACTTAGGATTGTACTGATGTAGAATTAGATATAACACATTCTTGATTTCTTCCTAGCTCTCAATAAGAGCGCCTGCGTATAGATCTCAAGAACGAGTGACAACCAGGTAGTGCCAGGACTGGCTGATGTCAGAAAACCGGCAAGCTGTTTTCTACTGGAGAGTTCGCTGATCTGACCACGGCTGTTCGCTGATCGGAGCATAACGGCTGTTATCGGACCTCTCACTGATCCAGACAGGATTCAGAGTTATGTATTTTATATTAATCATTTCACTTTCATGATTACTGTAGTGCATAACTTATACGCATTCATCATCATCATCATCAATTGAAAAACATCAGATGTCTAATAATATGATTAGTAAATAACTGTTGTAGTATTGTAACTCATAGTTCAGTCGTTATACTTTTTAATTCCAATTGTGCATACGTGTTGTGTGTGTACATTGGTGGGGGATTACTTACACACCAAGGAAGGGAACAGTCAGGGAGAAAAACCTGTACTGGGATAGTTGTCAATTACTCTTAAATTTAGACTTAAAAATCTATCTCAGCTAACCTTCTCCTTCCTACTCCTTGGCGAATATTCAGCACAGTTCATTTCAATTTTGTTACGAGCCATTTGGAGCTGTATGTTGGATATTCAGGGCTTAATCTATAGTTCAGCCATATAGATTTGGTCCCTAGTAAATTTCTGACTATTTGGGGTTGCACGCCAGTGAATAATACTTTCATCTAGCCGGCGGAGCACCCCGACTTCTGACAACAGGGTATGGACATAATTACCACCATCAAACTGAGATAGTAAAGTAGGCACTGCATCAATGTATCAATGTGACGGCTGTCTTTGCCGTCAACAGTGTATCTAATGTGACAGACAATGAGAGAAGAACAAGGAAAATCTTAACACTGCTGTTATAATTCAATGATTATGCATATATAAAGTCAGCAAAGTCTTCAGGCTGATAAAACAGCTTACCTTGACATCATCAACAACCAGCAGTGGTCCATGTACAGGACAGTCCCCGTCATATTCTTGCTTGCAGTCCTCGCAGTCTGCCATGTGAATATAGAAAACATGAATTATATGACTCATTGCTGCACATTCTGATAGTGTGTTCTCTCCTACTGATATTCATACAATGAGAATTATATTTTGAGTGGCATATAATCTTTCAAAGTAGCAAATATAATAATCACTTCAAGATATGTTCCAACTCCACAAACAAACAATGTAGACGGATATACGGTAAATTAATTTAGTGCATTCAGAATTTGACTGCAAATGGAAGTTCAGTCCTAGATTTTTTAACATTCTACTGAGGGTGAGGTGATCACCTGCACAGATGGGTCAGTTGTTCGATACATGAGGAGCTCATTGGCTTTTACTGCTCAGGCCGAAGGAAGAATTGAGACAGTTGAGTTAAGAATCGACATCACTGCACTCAGGACATTTCCATACGTGCTCCGTCCCCTCGTTCAACAGACAGCAAAGAGTCACACTACTAATCATTCCACCGCTATCTGATTAAAAGTTCTCCTGGTCTTCCCATCGTTCCAGTTTGAGATTCT